>CAIGRS010186811.1:0-26505 GCA_903798395.1 Fraxinus floribunda | reverse complement strand
AGTTAATTTTTTGGTTAATTTAGTTAAATAATATTTATATTCTTTATTAAATTTTAATAATTTCCTTTTGTTTGAATTTTTTATATATATAATTAAATAAAGAATTTGAAATTGATAATTACTAAAATGAAATATTCTTTTTTTAACGAATTAGCAAATTCTTTTTTTTTTAATTTTTTAATTTAAAATTCTATAATTAAATATTCATTGTAAACAAATCATTAATTTTTTTCAAATTTAATTAAATAATATTTGTATTCTTTATTTAATTTTAATAATTTTGTTTTGTTTCAATTATTTATATATATAATTAAATAAAGAATTTTAAATTGATCATTACTAAAATTAAATATTATTTTTTCTTTTTTATTTTCATTTTTTTCCCGTTTGCTTTTATTAAGCAATATTTATTTTTAATTTGACTTATTTCAATTTTAATTTAAAACATTTTATAAAAACTTTTTTGTTTCATTTTTGTCTGTAATTCATTTAATTTTTTTATTAACATCGTTGTAAAATAAATTTATGTCTTGCGTATAGTAGTTACAATTCAGTTTGCTTAATTTTCTGTTATTATGCTTTATTGCATTATCTCTTATACAATATTTTCTAACATTTGAATTTTTGCAAAGTGGATTACCATCTCGCTGTAGAGTTGAGACAGATGCTGGGGAAAGCTACTTGGAATAGTAGCTTTGACAGTTTCACTATCGTGTTGGAGCTGCTGGATCATCAACATGCACATATTTTACGCCAGTCCTTCCTCTGGCCCTTGCATAAGTTGAGGTAGGTGCAGTATTCGAGACAGATCATCGACGCACTACTATGTCAGCTACTCAGGCCAGTCGACGACGATGCCTTCCACTTCGACCTCGGGGGCAATGTCGCTACTTTCTCCTTATTTAAGTTTGCCCTAGTAATTGGACTAAAGATTACGGACGATGCAGCTGCTCATGATGGTACTCAGAGGAGCAGTAGGCTACACAACGCTTATTTCTAAGGACAATGGATAGTGCTTCTACTGCAGCTAGTCAACGCGATCAAGGGATGCGATCGGATGTTAGACAGACTGAAGCTCATACCGATCTATATCCTTGAGAGTGTGTTGTGGTGTCACCATAAGAAGACTACAATCGACATGTTCCATCTGGAGATCGTCGACAATCAACTACAGAAGTTGTGGATAGGCACGGATCGAAGATGTTTCGAGGACATGGTGCACGTCTTCACCAGATCGCACTCGAGGCCTAAGGGGGTCGTGCGTAAGTATGATATATATGGATTACCCTTGGTAGTGCAGGTAAATGTTTGACATAATTAAGAAGAGCATAATGTCCTCGCTATAAAGCCTTTATACATAGTTACTGTGACTACGTGCTCACATGGGAAACTCTCCAACTGAAATTGATGAGAAGTACATGTGTTATCTATTAGGTCCACCATGTATGCCATATTACATGCACATTTTATGGAGAAGCGCAACTCATCCAGTGGTTCCACATTCAACTTTCTCGCAAGCTCTGCAACCTTGAAGAGTTTTTCTCTTAAGCCGTGGCTAGCACACTGGTGCAACTTTGTGCTTCCACACGTCGGTCGTGAAACCACTGTTGCAACTTGTTACGAATGTTCTCGATCATTACTAAGATTGGTAACTCTCGATCCTTCTTGAATAATGCATTGAGAAACTTCGCATTGTTGACATCATCATGTTGTATCGATGACTTGAAAAATGTGATCGAACCAGTGTTCAATTTTCATATTTGTCAAATACTCCCATGCCGGTAATGATTTGCTTCCTATTTCCACCATGAACTTATTACACACTCTTTAACATTATAAGCTTCAGCCGTTCGCTTGAACAATGAAACGATGCTTGTACCCCGAAACTTAGTCTTAAAGTTGTCTTGTATATGGCATATGCAATATCCATGATGTTGGCATCTTGACGTATAGCAATAATTAACTTGTCTTCGTATCTAGCTTTTAGAGTTGCACCATTGACTAGAATTAGGGGTCGCATTGCATTTTGAAATTTCTAAATGCATTGTCCAAGAGTCATGAAGAAAAACTTAAAGCAATTATCGCCCTCTGTCTGAATAAAAAATTATGAGTCAGGATCGGTTCTTCCCATGTTATGGCAATACCTGGCCAATTTAGCATAGCTCTCCTCTACCGAGCCTATTAAATCCTCCAAAGCACATTCTTTGGCCTTCCAAGCCTTCTGGTAGTTTATGACCACTCTGTAGTCTCGACGGACGTCGTTAATGATGTCCGAAGGTCTATAGATCGTCTGTGAGTCTTGATACTTGTGCATTATCTGTCAACCAATAACCCATGCTCGAGCTTGCCTATGATCATTTCGACGAACTCCCATTTCGCAAGTATGTTCATGTGTATAGTTGCGAACTACAAAGAACTCTTTCGTGTTCATTTTCATTGCTCGCAAACGCCAACGGCAACTGTCGTCAACCCAGACAATCGTCAACAATGACTTGTTTGATTTCTTAACTTTGAACTCACAGTTGTATTTCAGTGCAATTTGATGCGTAGCTTCCTGCAAATCTTTCTTTGTTTCAAACAGTTGATCGACGTACAAATCATCGGGAGCCACACGCAAAGAATTAGGTGAGTGTCTACTCGTTCCAGCCCTTGCACTCCCACCCCACTCATGTCTCTGACGGGATAAAACAATCAAATCTTCATTTGTAAATTCATTGTCGTGAACTACTAATGGAATTTCGTGTGTAACAGTAAGATCGCGATGATGAAAATAATCATATCATCATCACGAGTTATTTCTACTGTGTCCCAAAATCATTGACATTGTAATTCCCTTCATTCGAATCTTCGTGTTCAACTTCGGCGACATCATTCCTCACTAAAGTCACCTAAAGATTTGTCGTGTACAATTTGTTCAAACAAAAAGATAATTCATTTCTTCAATACAAGTAACATTCATATGTGAAATCGGAATACATGAATCATCCTTGAATTGAAATCTCAGTTTCATATTGTACTGAGAGGGGTCAACATTCAACTTGTTTTGTAAATCATTTCATGGTACATTCCCGCATATGTTGTATTCTTCGTTATGGAAATTGGAATACCACCACATTTATCGCTTTTTCATCTCCCTACCCATTGATCTTTCTCATCCAATTCGAAGTCACCAAATAAACAAACTGGTTTTACAAACTTATCCACAAAACGAAACTGAATTTTTAAAGAAAATACAGTCGAAAATTCGACTTTTAACAGGAATGTATAAAAAAATAGGCGAAACAGCCAAAACAATCGGCATCAACCTGTTTAACTAGGCCATAGCCGTTCAAACAGTCGACTATTTGCTGGCTGTTTAAACAATCCTCCGACTGTTTTTCACACAATCTATTTTGACTGAAAGACGCATATGAATTTTTTTTCTTGTTCATGTTTAAAAAAATTATAGACTTGTTAAAAAAATCACATACATTAACTATCTATGTCGAAATAAATTTAAAAATTAAACCGTATACCGATTTAACAAAAACAAAATTAAACATGCAAAAATATACTTACCGATTGACGTGATTGATATAAAAAAATTTCTAGCTTCAAGGTTCGATAAATTTTTCAGATTTTAAGGTTGAAGCACATGAAAGATGAGAATTTTTATTTGTGTTAAAATAAACATATAACAAAAGTTAGCCGATTTTGAAATTCTAGGTAAGGAGCGTTTGACGTTTATTTATTAATTAAATGGTAGTATTGTCTTTTAAACAAAATAATATTTTGTACTTAAAGGTGTTTTTGTCTTTTTCCATCAAATAGACCATTGTGTAATCCAAATTATGTATAAGTAGAGTTATCCTTGTGAAAATATGAAGAAGTTGAAAAGTCAAAATGAAAATTAAGCACTTTGACTGGGTCAATTTAAAAGTACCCTCGGAAGGCTTTCCTATAGTTATCTATCCTTTATATAATTTTTTTTTTTTTTATCTCGTTTCTACAAATAATGGGTAAATTTCTCTTGGATTGTTAAAATTTAATTTATCTCAATTAAATCAATGAGCTTCAATATAGTCAACACGGCTGTGAATTAACGGTTCGACTTTTGTTGTCTGTGCTCTCATAAGCTTAAAAAATCTTAATTCCCAGTTGCCATGGCAGAAACCATTAGAATATTCCCCAACTCCAAGATTGCCAATCGAGTGAGGACTTTTCTGTCAAAATACAAAACTAATTTTCTTTTTCAAAAAACAAAAATTGGTGGATATAATTCAATTTGGATAACATGGCTCAGTGCTCCTATGGCATGCATCCCATGTAGGCACAACAGGTTCCTCTGTTTACCAGTTTCTGCAACTTATTTGTAAAAGCTAAGAATTTCCTTATATACTCTTCTCTGCAACGAGATGACGGCTACCGCAGACGGGCGAATAGCGCTGTCAGCCGCTGGCCAATTGCAAGGCATTGCTGGATTGTCGAGAAGAAACGGGAGGCTCGTGAAGTTTAGAAATGGAGAGTTCATGGGAGAGCAGCTTAAGATAACACAATTTCAGCAGAGGACCAAGTACAATGGTAATAAGAATCCAATCTGCATGTCACTTACAGCAGGTGTTGCAGGTGAGGCCAAGGTGAGTTCTAATTAATTCAAGCAATAGAGGGACCTATATCCAATCCAGGATATTTTCATTGTTTTGTGTTTATAAAAGATGTGATGTTACCTTTAAGAACTCTGGTATCCTGTACAGTTGAGGGACCTAGAGATGGAGAAAAGAGATGCGAGAAGCGTTGTGGCGATTATTTTAGGAGGTGGAGCCGGCACTCGTCTGTTTCCCCTGACCAAGCGCCGTGCCAAGCCTGCTGTAAGTCTTCATACCAGCAGTGAACAGACATAACAAGTGTTCCATTTGAACAATTCATAGCAACATTAGCCAAAGATTCATGCTATTCTTAATATTTCAGGTTCCCATTGGAGGAGCATATAGGTTGATTGATGTACCTATGAGCAACTGTATCAACAGTGGGATCAACAAAGTTTATATACTCACTCAGTACAATTCAGCATCACTCAACAGGCATCTTGCTCGTGCTTACAACTTTGGTAGCGGAGTCACTTTTGGAGATGGCTATGTTGAGGTACCATCAAGTTTATACTTCTTCCCAGTTAATATTACTATTTAACTGCAAACTGATACAAAGGGAAAATGCACATAAATTTTGTTAATTAACTTGTGTTCACCTCCAAATTGATTGCTTCCAATGACAGGTCTTAGCTGCCACTCAAACTCCAGGCGAGTCAGGTAAAAGATGGTTTCAGGGTACTGCAGATGCTGTGCGACAGTTCCACTGGCTTTTCGAGGTACTGAGTTCTAGTTCTATTTAATGAAATCCAATGCAGATTTGCTCCCAAATTGGAGTATAAAAGAGCATAATTTGCACCTGAACTTCCATTTGCATTCGGTGGTATTCTTTGACATCACAGTTTCTCTATCCTAGCTTCTATAGTACATTCTACTTTCAAGGAAAAAACATGCATGGGAGGATATTCATGATGGAAATCTTAAATGGTTAAGAGAAAAATCGGCTAAGTTTTAAGACAATATATCCATCATAAAAGTAATCAAGAGATTAAGATCATTTTTTGAACACTGTAGTAGACAAGTATATCAACTCACTAGCTCAATAGATCTACCTCTATGGAACTAAAATCGAATGCCTAATTCTTCTCACTGCAAATATGGCTTGTACAGATATGATAAACTTAGCATTTTACACATCAAACAATTCAATTTGTTAACAATATCACTTTGTTCCATAACAAAGAGAGAATAAAAAGGCCAGGCTTAAGTTAAAAATACCAATAAAAAGTGAAGTATATCGCCAGTATCCAAGAAAAAGTTCCCATCAATATCTAGAAGAGGATTGACTAAGCTCTTGATGATTGAATATTGTAATCTATTACCAATTCTTGAGAACCAAACTCACCTTGTTCTACTCCTTAAAGCAGTTATATGGTGACTTATGAATGTGTGGTCTTATATATGGTCATTTCCTTGTAGGATGCGAGAAGTAAGGATATTGAAGATGTGCTCATTCTATCTGGAGATCACTTGTATAGGATGGACTATATGGACTTTATTCAGGTATGAAACTTTTTTAAATGTATTTTGCACTATTAGATGAAGCTTAATTTCTCATGGCATTACATAAGATTAATGTTCTCCTTTCTGCAGAATCATCGGCAAAGTGGTGCAGACATTACTCTATCATCTTTACCAATAGATGACAGGTAGAATATTGGTTCAATTTCCAACTACATAGTATAAGTAACATTATCCTTAATCAGGATTCAGGAGTTTAAGAAAACTCGTGTCATCAAAAAAAAAAGAAGGGAAATGTCACTATTAAGTGCTTGAAGTTGCAAGATAACTTCCACATGGCTAACATTAGTTTTTATCTCATAATGCAAAACTAGGACAGGATAATACAAGAAAGTAACAATTCCATTGCAGAAGGTTATTGTAAGAAGCAAGCTGTCATCAAATGGTGGCACTGCGATGTTAAAAATAAGGACCATAATAAATAATCAAATATTAGAATGGGACATTTCTTTTTCGTATATTCCTTGCCTAGTATTTGGAGATCCTTGTGTACAACTTTTCCAAAACAGTGATATAATATTATCGCCCCTCGAAGTTTTTGGGTCTCTCTGTAGGCATAAAATGATAAAAATTAACATCTTCGGGTGATTTATCTGTTTTCATGATAGCCGTGCCTCAGATTTTGGTTTGATGAAGATTGATAATAAAGGAAGAGTCCTTTCATTCAGTGAAAAGCCTAAAGGAGATGATTTGAAGGCAATGGTAATTGCCAAAGTTCTAAATTCTGATAATCTCTTGGACAGTGAAATTGAAATTCTCAAAGGCTGCAACTAACTAAATACATTTCAGGCAGTAGATACAACTGTTTTGGGACTATCAAGAGACGAAGCAAAAAAGAAACCTTATATTGCTTCAATGGGAGTTTATGTCTTCAAGAAGGAAATACTTCTGAATCTTCTAAGGTAAGAAAAAGTCCTTGCATGTGGAAAGGCAAGACTAGTTGTGCCTGACCTCCCAATCTCTTCTCCTCATTTTGTTGCATATAGAATCGCAGTGCGGCATGAAGTTTCAGAAAACACCTCTAAATCAGAAAATTTGCAAAAGAAGGGGTTCCATGACAGCCAACATAATTTATGCTTTATCAAACATGAAGAAATGAAGTACATTTTGTTTTCTGTTGATTCAGATGGCGTTTTCCTACTGCAAATGATTTTGGATCAGAAATTATCCCTGCCTCAGCTAAAGAATTCTACATTAAGGTCTCTTCAACAATTCCTCTATCGGGCATTCACATATATATTTTTCACAATAATTCGAAGATGCCATTTTTGTGTATGTTCAACTAAGAGTGTTCCCACCCTTAAAGCACGCGTTACCTATATTATAAATGCATTTATACAAGATAATAGCTTGTTTATTTAATATATTTTAATTCCAGATAAAGCATGGTTAAATCTAAATCTTCTCTGTGGAAAACTGCATACTTTATTACTTTTAGATCAACTCATGTAGACAATTTTTGGAGTTTCCATAGATGTAGGTTGGTTATTTTAATATTGGTAAACTCTTGCACACTTAGAATCCATTGCAAATTTGTGCTCAAACTTGCATGAATCTGCAGGCTTATCTATTCAATGATTACTGGGAAGACATTGGTACAATCCGATCATTTTTTGAAGCAAACCTTGCCCTTACTGAACATGTAAGCATCAAGACTAAACTTATACCTCTAATATGATTTCAATCATCTCACAAATACACGTAGCTAATAGCTTGTTATTCTTTACAGACAGATATGATATTGTTCAATTGTCTTTTATTTATTTGTTGTGTAATTTTAGCCACCAAGATTCAGTTTCTATGACGCAACAAAGCCAATCTACACATCAAGAAGAAACTTACCACCATCAAAGATTGATAACAGCAAGGTTATAATCTCAATTCACTTTTAGTTTCTACAAGACATGAATAGAAAGTTTAGTTTCGCATTCTGCAGTACTTGAGTACTCAGTTCATATGAAATTATATACCTCAGATACTTTTCTCGTGCACATTATAATGAAGGAAATTCTACCGCAGATCGTCGATTCAATTGTATCACATGGTAGTTTCTTGACCAACTGCTTTGTGGAGCACAGTGTTGTTGGTATCCGGTCTCGTATAAACTCCAATGCTCACCTAAAGGTTATTTTTTTGTTGGATTTTTACCACATTTTCAGCTCTTGCAATAATTACTACCACAACTGTATTCTATGATTTAGGTTCAAGAAAAAAACCAGCTTGTTATGGAATTCTTGAATCGTTACTTAACAGAGTGTAGTGCAGTTGGCTTCCATTGAGTCTTTAATGTACTTATTACACTACATACTGAGTAAAGTGCAGGACACAGTAATGCTTGGAGCTGACTACTATGAAACTGATGCTGAAATAGCATCATTCTTAGCAGAGGGAAAGGTTCCTATAGGGATTGGAGAAAATACAAGAATCAAGTAAATAACAGCCTCTCACTTACAAATAATATCTTTTCAAATAGTTTTTCCTCGTCTTTTAAACTGACTCCATCTACATTATGCAGAGAATGTATAGTTGACAAGAATGCGAGAATCGGTAAAAATGTTGTCATCGCAAATGCAGAGGTACGTTAGTTTTGTTGCTAAAACTATTACGATCACTAGTTCATATCATCTTATAGAAATGGTTGAGACGTACTTTTGTTATTTATTAAGCCTTTTATACATATTCGTGTTCAAAGGAAAAAACTGTGTTCAAAGCTCGGGATAATAGTTAGCTCATGACTGTGTTATGACTTCCAGGGCATACAAGAGGCGGACAGATCTTCAGAGGGGTTTTACATCCGCTCAGGTGTTACAGTAATATTGAAAAACTCAACAATTAAAGATGGCACGGTTATATAACATTTTAATTTTGTTCCTCTTCAGTTGAGCATCAAAAATTTCTGGATCATAAATTTTGTATAATGACATCAAGGGTGCAAAAGTTTGAAATAATATTCGGGTTATTTATGAATACAGATTTTAGCATCATGAAGTGATGCTTTTCATGTGTTTTGTCAAGTTTATACCCATAGTTTCAGAATACTTTCAACAATTCACTCTGGGTTGGCATGAAATAAAGCTGGTTCATTTTGGAAATATTGGCAAGGGTTACCACTGTTTCAGACCCAACGGAAACCTAGACTAAGATGCAGGAAGAGAGTTCATGATTAAAGAGCGTAATTCCAAATATCATATGGATTCTTTAAGAACTTCATGTCAACCTAAAACAAGGAACTCAATAAATTTTCCCAAACCCTGTACCTATAAGAGGTCATAACTTGATCATTAGGTTCATAGTTCAGTTATATTAGCTCTTCTCACAGACTAGATCTGCTAAGAACAAAGAAGAGAGATAAACAACTGGAAGTGTAGCAGAAGAAATAACTAAAATTTAGTACAAAATTGAGAAGATAAATTTCATTTACAACAATAACTCTTCGCAATGAAACATCAATTCATTTTCAAATCTCTGCAATACAAAACGTTCTTCTGATGTTATAATGCTGGTAACAAAACATTTACTATCTGAGAATGGCTTCCTACCTGTTCTTCCAGCTCGATGAAGATAATTCACTGCATCTTTTGGTAGATCAAAGTTGTATATATGAGTTGTCTCTGGTAGGTCAACGCCTCTAGCTGCTATATCTGTTGCAACTAGAAGATAGCCTCCTCCTAGTTTAACATCCTATATGCAAGAAATATATAAATCAGACAGTGAGGAAACTACTGCCCGGTGGCATATTGCAACACGGACCACTTAATACATCCAATCACAAACTTTCCTTTACTAAGGACGCAGAGGAGAAATTCACTGAAGTCCATTAATGTACTTACAGTTAAGGATGTTGCTCGTTCATTAAAATTCATGTTTTCCTCCAGTAAAATCATTTCCGAGCATCCCACATGTGAATTCTTCAAAAACTCAACTACAAGAGTCATGGATGCAAGATTTCCAGCGTTCTTTGACTTCTCAGACTGCATATCAAGTGAAAGACTATGTTAATGCGCCAAAATGCCAAATTCAATTACAGGTTGAAAATAGAACATTACATAATTTCTGAATTTGAAGGTCAGACTCTAGAGAATCTAAACAGATTTGTGAGTCTAATTCAATGTACAAGAGCGTAATTGATCTTGGACAAATCCCTGGATTTCCCCAAAAAGGACACTTGTAGTACAAGACTTCTAGTGAAGATTACATATGAATGATAGAGAATTAACTCATCATAGAGTACAGGAAAAATATAAGGCTCATAAAAATGTGGATCATAGCTCAATAAGTGTGTACTGGGATAAGTAATTTTAGACCGCAACATAGCGATCAAATATCTGTAAACCTAGCAATGTTAAGCAACTTGGTATAGGTGCGGTATTTCAGCCTCGTATATGAATATTATTTGACCCATATTACCAGTAGGCATAATTTAATCAACATTCCATAACAGCAAGAGCATCTTACTATCTGATTTGATGGCTAATTCATGATACTTCTCCACCAAATCATGCACGTGGACCATTGATTCTATGATGATAAGTAAATGGTGGTAGTTTTATCATTGCTGTATGGCAGGAAGTCGCATCTAACTACTATCTCCAGAGTTAATGCATACACTTCAGACCTACTTTTCCACAGTGGACCAATATATAGTTTATTTCAATTTTCTGGGGATAACTATTCTGAATACTAGAATGATTACAGTGCAGTTAAACAACCGAGGGTGGTAAAAGGAACTAACTTGCTCTCCAACAAAAATTATGGCAGATTGAGGTGTATCTGACTGCAATAAATGTAGCAATGACGAATGCCTCTCTGTTTTACCACATATCTGGCAGTACAAATATTAAAAGAATTAATACATTATATAAAGAGGGCAAAAAACATACAACAAAATCACAAAGGCTGTGAAGGGGAGTGTTAGCCTTCAAGATGATATTACTAAATAGAGAAGCTAACTTCACAGAAAGTTCGAGGCAAAAATTGCTAAATAGTACATGCAAAGATTGTTGTTTCAAATCGCAAACAAGAACGTCATTTCCTCAGAGTAATATCTTCTCACCACGAATCTGTGATACAAGCATGATGGCATAGGTTCAACTGGATTCACATGGACATGAACAACATCAGCCTGTGATAATCAGTGGGGCAGCATAGATATCATACAGTTAGTACAGGATGACACAGACCAAGTGACAAATTCTCAGATAATTAAAATTTTAGCAAACCTTGGTCCATTTCTGCTGTTTACAGTCATACAGAAAGCGTCTGTGCTGGGGAATTGACGCACTAGCAAATATGGTTTGACGCATATGGATTGACGAGTAAGTGGTCAAAAGCTTCCGCAGAGAACTCACTTGTTTCGAAGAGTTGAACAGAAAATCAACCTAAACATTCAAATAATATAATATATCTTTTCCAATGGTCCAAGAATGGCACTAAAGCGTGGATGTCGCAGATAAAAGACCAAATAAGCATAAAAAACTCATTTAAGCATAAGAAGCACGGGCACTCTTAGGAAGGGTACATGTTCATGTAATATACCAATACTCACTCTAGAACACCGTCCTGCACTATTTGTCTGTGCAAAAATAAGAAAGTCAAAAACTCAAAATATCAGACACTAATTGAACTACAAGACTGAACTATGATGTACAATTGACTAGAGAGTTAGTTCTCCAAATATGAATATTATGTTAGTGTGACAAGTAGCATTGAATTTGAAGAAGTAATTAAAACTTTATCTAAATTTCAGCACTACTTATATTTATATGTAAAAATTCAACATTGCTCATATGTAAACATGCACCTCCCGTGCATGAGATAGTTGACATGGGTATAGCCGTATAGGGCAGAATATTGTAGAATAAAATGGCATATCTATGAGTCAGTTTGGTATGGTGTCCATGCCCCAAGTCCTTCTCTAAGACAAAAGCACTTGAATGCCAATTCACTTTTTTATACATCATGTAATGTTTTCGAGAACATAAGATTACGTCCAAAATGTTTTATTATCAGCAGAAAGTATCAGTTTCTTTCAGAAGCGTCTAGCCTTGTTCTTCTGTTTTGGTGGTACGACAAGAGCATATTGCCTGCTATAGGAAAATTTACAGATGTTTATTTGGTATATAGATAATGTATGAAATAAAAGGAATAGAGATTTGACAGGACATCTTCATCACCTCATCAATAACCAACACTCGCATGGCGTCCAACTTGAAAATTTGCTTGTCAAGCATTTGGGATAGACTTGCCAAGGTTGCAATCACAATTGCAGGGGGCTCTGCCTGTTAAAACAACAGCATATTAGAGGTTTGGCTAGATCGTCAAGGCACCAAGTGAGAAAAAAGGAGGTGAATAAGTTGTTGAGTGAGAAGCATTTAAGAGAACAAAACAGGTTCAACTTTTGGTCGGCTGGACTCAAAATGTCATAAGGCTAGGGTTACAGAGAGGTCTAGTCCAATATATCATCCAAATTTGTAAGACTCCAGCTTTCCTCCCCTAGTCTAAGATAAAAAAGAATATCTTATAAAAAAGAAAAAACAACGAAGAGACTTTCCCTCTCCACAACCCTACAGTATAATCAGGCATCATCAGCACTTCAGGAAGTAGTTCTAGTTTGATGTTATAGGAAAAAATAAAACAACATTGACAGTTGTAAGGAGACAGTCAGTTCTGTACCTTTAACCAACTCCTATGTCTTCTCAACGTTCCACCATCTAAAAGAGCCATAACAGTGCAAGACTTGTGATCTGATTCAAGTTCTGAATAATTAGCAGCCAACATTCGTGCAACTTTTGTGACCTTTTTCACAAAAATAAACAATATCAATTTTGTTTCCAACAACATTAATTTCACTCACACGATTTATTTTAATAAAGAAGCAAGAATTAGTGTCTTACCTGAATGCCAAGCTCCCTAGTGGGCACAACAATCAGGGCCTGAACAGCCGATCTCTTTGCATTTATAACAGAGAATATCAACAACAGGTATGCCAGGGTCTTTCCTGAACCTGTCTAGAAAATCAAAGAGGCACTAAGACATTAACCACATCAGTTATTTTCTTGTCGAGGCTGTTCAAGTAGTGAACGACGAAGAAATTATATCCTAAACCAAACTACTTCCTTTGAATGTTACTTTTCATTACAAGATATTTTGATCAAAACTCAGACTAGGACATAATTATCTAACCAATCTGCTATTTTCAGGTCAAAATTAAATTAGCATGTAATGAGCATATTTTGGCTTTGCTTAAAAGCCACAAAATCAGCTTCTTTTGGGATTTTTTTGGCAACGTGACCCTTAATGCTGCAAAAATGGGATGGGAGTAAGGTGGGGTTTTTTTTTTTTTTTTTTTTGGCTTATAAGCAAAGCCAAATATGCTGCATATACTAAAAATCATTGCAGGTACTCATAGATTTAACTTATCCAATCACAAAAAGTGGTAATCTTTCAACTGTATTCATACACGCTCCACAAAAATTTTCTTTCTTATGAGTAATGACACAAGAATCCACCTAAAACAAAGCGGATTTATGAATATAGTCAGATAAAAAGTGACAATGCATATATTCATCGAATATAATATAAATGAACATATTCACTCTGTCTGATGTGCAAATTGGCAAATGTGTATAGGTGAATGCTCATCAAATACATGGTGACGGCGTAGTTGGATGACTCTAAAGGACCTAACTTTAATCATTTCACTCATTAAAAACAAAATATTCCTCATCTGAAGTCTAATCTTTAAACAGAGCACGTATTAGTAATATTAACCTGAGCATGAAGCACACAGTCACGACCAGAAAATAAGACCGGCAGAGCTTCGCGTTGAACATCTGTTGGAATCACAAATCCAACCTCCTCCGCCCTGTAATTCATTTATTTTCAAAACTTACATCAATGTATTTTCCAGCAATGTACAAACCAATATTAAACATTATACATAAATTCAATAGTTAATTTTAGAAGAATTTAACATTAATTGAGACTCAACTCACTTGTTAAGATAAGATAAGAACTTGCCTGGTGATGACGTGATCAGGTACGTGACCTCGACACAATTCAAGCAACGTAGAATCAGCCTTTTTTGTGGCGTACGCATCGATATTCATATTGCAAAACGAGCCGAGAGAAGCAGCTACTGAGGCGGATTTTACAGTCAGTTCCCTACGGTTCGTAAACAACGAGTGCTTGCAATTAGAGTTTGTTAAAAAAGGAGTGCTTCGGCGCCTGTGCAGTTTGGAGAAAGGCCATGACAGGTGCGTCGCAACAGAACTCGCCATGGAAGGAAGGTGGAGGAGCTTCGACTGTGACTAAGTGAGGGGTGAAAGAGGTCAAATTACATATGTACCCTTCACCCAAGTTTGGACTAAGTCGCGTCTATCTGTAACATTGATATAACTTGGGGAATTTTGACTTTTCATCCTCAACCTTTGTGAAACATGACGAATATATTCTCAACCTTTTTTTGACATAATTTATCATCAATCTTTCAATTATGTAACAAAACAACTCATTCTCTCTATTTTGACCATTAACTAAACCCCTTGTTTGGTGGGCATTTTTTATTTTTTTTTGAAATAAATAGTGTTTTGAATAGTGAATTTTTGAAAAACGTGTAGTTGAAAAGTAAGAATTTTTCTTGAATTTATGTATAAAATATTTTATTGTGTGAATGTGTGATTGAAAATGAGTTGATAAAAAAGAATTTTTAAAGAATGGAAGAAAAATAGGGCTAAAGAATTTATCATTCTTTTCAAATAAATAATAAAATAGTAAAATAAAAAATTATAAATAGAGTTTCATAACTTTTAAAAAAGGTATAAATAAATCTCACTCAAAATAATTAAAGACATATTAACACGCAAAAGAAAAATAATTAAGAATAAATAAATATTTCATGTTCTTCAAGTAAAATTTATTTAATGGGTTCCCACAACTTTTCAACCACATATTTCATTAGTTTTTATCAAAATCTACTAAAAATTTGATTTTAATCCCTATTAAACACGAACGTAGTATTCATTCAACTTTGATTGTTTGAAAAATTTACTATTTAGGGCCGAACTCCGAAATTTTGATACAAACTTCAACTGATGTAAATTGAAACAAAAATAAGTTGTCTTCTAAGGCCTTGTTTGATCACTCTCATTTTTCATGGAACTTGGAATTTTTTTTTCCATTTTTCAACTTTTTGGCTGTTTAATAGCCAATATTTTGCCCGGAAAAAAGTTTTCCTTCCATCACCCGTACGCGCCCAATTTCCCTGTTTTGGTGGAATTTGTTTCCTTTTGATTTTTGTGAAAATTTGTTTTCCATCTTTTTTTTATTTATTATTTTGTAATTGAAACAAATTCCAAACTCAATGGTAAAAAAACCATTCATTTAATTGATAATTTACATGAAAAACAAAGTCAAACGAACAAAAAAAATTCGAATCTTTTTTTATTATTATTATTACTTTTTGGCAATCCAAACAAATTCTATCACCAATTATAATAAATTTTATCCCTTTAGTTGACAATTTTCATGAAAAATAATATACCAATCAAACACAATCAATTACAATTCTCAATAAAACAATTTTTAGACAATTCAATTCCCTGAAATTCATTTTAGTTCCATCAATTTTCCACATTTGCAATCAAACGAACCCTAAGGTTTTTATTTCGAAACTTTTGCAGCTTTCCATGCTTTCTCTAGGTGGTATTTTAAGGTTATTATATTATCAATAAAGTCATGAGTACAAGGAAAATTTAACAGAATGTGTACCGATGCTGATAGGGTAAAACGTGATTGGGTTTTGTTTATTTTTTCCCATCCTCCAATTATGCCGCACCATGTGTTGTCTGTAAGGTTATCAACACGGTTCTCTAAAAATCAAAGTGAGTTAATTAGAGTGTAAAATTTTTTATGAGCATTAATCTATTTTATGTACCGAAATTAATTTGGTGACATGTGAATTTTTTCCTATATACATATGCATTAATTTTCAATTTTTTTTTTATATACATGAGAATTTTTTCCGTATCAATCATCGCATTTTGATCCATATCTTTTGATATGTGGAATTCATACATGTAACTTCTGTGTGTGCGAAATTCATTTCGAAGTTATTTGTCAATTATTCATGCCTTTAATGTCTACGTATGTGAATTCACTTGTTTTGGTATCATTTGCATGTTGGTAAAAGATTAGTCACTGTCCAATTCCTCGAAAAAGATAATTCAAATATGAAGTTCGAATGATGATGCACTTAGATGCATTTACTGATCAAAGAGATCAACAATATCTCATACACCAGTTTTAAATGCTCTAACTCGAATTAGTGTCTTGGAGGACAATTAATTAATATTATATTTGATGAGTATTTAGATATAACAAGTTTTTAAATCCCACAAGAGGTTCGGGTACTCGAAATATTGAAACTCGAGATATTTCAATAAATTATGTCATTATGAAAAAGAAATAGAATTGAAAAAGAAAAGAAACACTCTTGCGCATGATGTACATCATCATATTATGTATAGCGAAGAATCAAAATAAATTCGTTGAAACATATCAATCAAAGTAATGATTGGCCAAATAAAATGACACAATCATACTAAAATTGAATTTATTAGAGAAATCTGAAGTTTCTGAATGTGATCCTATTAACATTAAACTTATTAGAGAAACGTGATTTTTTTTTTTGGATCTATGGTTTGAACACCTAAAGGTTACATAGGTAAAATGAAAATGGAAAAAGTAAAGTCATAATATGAAATGTACGACTCTTTACATAATGAATTCCGTGAAGGCTTGTATAAATAGATAAGTCATCATGTGGTGGATGCAATCACAAGTTTCTATTCATTAGCGTGACAATCCATGAAATTTGATATGCATATAATTAATGCCATTATAGACAATTTATCTTGTATGATTTTGATACTATTCTGGAAGGATTTAATATGTCTGAAGTAAAATTTAAGTGATATTATAATGAGAGGGAGTAAATACGCGTCGTACTCTTTTTCCCTTGATCGAGGTTCTGTCCCATTGAATCTTCCTGACAAGATTTTTAATGAGACAATATTCGTGGCATATTCAAAAGAATAAACGCAATCTTTTTCATTTATAAGGATTTTCCCCCACAGAGTTTGTTCTAATAAGATTTTAACGAAACGTATTCTTTTTGTAATGAATGTTCATAACATACAAGTTATTTACCATCAAAATAATACTCCGATAAGTGTGAGACTCCCGAAGAGATCAACAAGAGCTATTATTTGAATTATCATTTACTACAGTCATCAAATGTTAATAAATATCTCGTCTAAAGACAGTATTATTTGAAGGTTATAACAAGACAACACGAAACGTGCTTCACCAAAATTACAATATTGAAGACATTGACATACATTACACCGATGAATTGATACAAGGATTGAAATTAGGTGGAGCAGTTGTACTGTTTTTCCTTCAATTAAATTTTGTCCCACTGAATTTTCTTGACAAGATTTTAACGAGACATATATTTTATAATGTGTCATTCAAGGGGAGTGTTGTAAAAATGATAAATTTATTAGTGAATGATAATTGTACTCAACAGCTCTAAAAATTATTATCATTGTATCTCTAATCATTCTCTATAAATATGGGGATTTAGTTTGCAATAAAACAAAAAAAAGTTATTGGCTTTTTCTCTTTTGTTTTTTATTATTATACTAATATAAAAGTACCACGATTGTTATATTATGGTCTCTCGCCCACCACATGGCCGATTAAGCTGTTTTTCTATGGTAACAAGAGAAATTTAAAAAATATGAAAATAGTTGGTTGATTCCAGTCTACAACGGCCTGCGCGACAATCTAGAATCTTGCGCTGTTTTCTCCCTCCATAATTCTTTGCTTTGACATTTTACACACACACTCTACACTTTTCTAGGCGTTATTTTCCTCTTATTATATTAATCACTCTTGTCTATAGTTTACTTTCTCATCTCATTAAACTCCGCCCTTCTTCACACCTACCCCATCCACCCAACTGAAACAAGAACCATATACATATATATATACATATACAGCTGTGTTTGTAACACTGAGTGAAAATGGCTACTTCTTTGTTATTATCAGCACCCTCTTCTTCTGCGAGTGCTGTTATTGGTAATGAAAACATTGAAGATGCTTGTAGCATTTGCCTTGAGCCCTTCAATTCTTCTGATCCTCCCACAGTAAGCTTCATACCCCACCCCACCCCACCATGTCCAACGAGAGCTTGTTTCGGTGTACAATTATAAGTATGTGTATGTGTGGAATCATATATACTTGTGCCTGTATTTTTGTATTAGGAATAGGGACTAATTCATTGTAGGAATGTAGATATGGGTGCATCCTGTTGTCTATTGATTATTGGACTTTGAAATTTGAATAGATTAATGGGTTTTGATTTTCTCTGATTAAGAAGGAAGAAAAATCAATAAAAAACCCCTTCTTTTAAAATCTCCGAGAGTTGGATGAATATTAGAATTAGGAACATCAGGATCTTAAGAAAGTGGGAGTATTTCTTTGGGGGTAAATTGTGAGGATTCTATCAACATGTAATGTGGATGAATTCTCTAATAGGATACTGAGATTTCATCGATTGACAATTGTGATTAGAATGATGATCATTATTGCATTTATTTGATTGAAGTTGGATTCGTAGTCTTTTTGGACTTTACACTTTTGTTTATGAATTACAAAGAGAATGACATATTCATAGGGCTACGACTAAAAATAATCTATGAGAGTTACATAGCTACACAAGATTGAAATATTTAGAAAAATCACAAGATATTACGAGGATCTTTACATATCTTTAATGTCCCTTCAAACTGAAGACGGTGATTTATTTATCAATCTTTGTTTGGAAACTAAATTGTAAAAACAGAAGTGGAGTAATCATAGGCTTGACTACGATGTGGCTCCAGTCACTAAGCTATTTTAAATTCCAGATCTGCACTGCAGAATAAGCTCTTGTGACAATATCTGCAACTTGATCAATAAACGATATAGTCAAGCTGACAATGGTACTGTGGAATGTTGGCGAATGAAATGACAATCATCTACATTACAAGATTGGGGATAGTGTCGTCGTAAGTTATGGATTTTTTTAGTTGGCAGGAAAAGATAGTACCTACTAAATACACTAACTTGTCAGAGTCTCTGCCAAAATGCTGATTATTCATACTATGTTTAGTAGCAATCTTGTTTCCCAGTATGCCTGATTCCAATTCCTTAAGATACTGTTCAGATTTTCTTTTAATTATCTGTGCTATTTGATGTGTACCGTTCAATCAGTTGTCAGGTTCTATTAAGGCTTTTGTGAGTTAATTTGGCGATGATCAAACTTAACGGATTTTGGGACAAATATGAAGTAACTCTTGTAATAAAGATGTATTTATTTCATTTTTCATTTTTTTATGTCAGGTCACCAAGTGTAAGCATGAGTTTCATTTACAGTGTATCCTTGAATGGTAGGTTTTCCTATTTCTACCTTGTTCATGTTTAAATATTAGAAACCCTCTTCCTGAACCTATCCTTGTACTTCTATAGATGCACAACCTGCAGTCCTGCACCTTTATGGTTTTACTTGTTCTGTTTGTTGCTTATTTTAAATGAACAAAGTTCAATTCTTTTTTAGGTCACAGAGAAGCAAAGAATGTCCAATGTGTTGGCAGGTTCTTGTCTTAAAGGATCCATCGAGGTATTATACGTCTTATGATGATGCCAAGTAGAATATAGCACTTATGCATCACAGCCATCACTGAAATTTCTCTGCACACCAAGTATGTAATACATTTTATCTTCTCTCTCATGTCTCTTTTGAATTTTGTTTATAGCCAAGAGTTGTTAGCGGCAGTGGAGAATGAAAGGAATTTGAGGTCGATGCAGAATGTTCATCACATCCATGAAAACATTGAAGTTAATCATGTGTGTCATAGAAACCAACTTAAAACTTGTGCCATGATCTTTTCAAGGCTGGGTTAAAAGCACTGCTATCATCCGACTTACAACATTCTTTCACTTTAGTACTGAACTTTCTTTTCCAAGTTAGTCACTCAATTTTCATTTTTGTTGCATTTTGGGTACTTCTACTGAACTAAAGTGACATGGTAATGGCAATAATGATGTGGCATGGAAAGTCTGTTAGTGCATAATTTTTATTATCGTCTAGCTAGGCAAAAGAGCGTATTGTTGAACAAGCTGTGCTTTTCAAATGCTCTTTTATGAAGAATCAAAACAGTGAAAAGAAGGGGAAAAGGGGACTACTTGCTAACAACACACCTTTTTGCCTAGTTCGGCAACAAAAAAAATGCACCTGTGAATTTTCATGCTACATCATCTTTGTGTTAATCCAACAGACATAGAGTAGAGAAAGTGCCTAAACTGAAACAAAAATGGAAGTTGAATGACTAACAAATAAAGTTTAATGTCTAACATGAATCAACACTATGAGTTCGGTTACTAACAGTGTTTTTCACCCTTGCGAAGTTAATTTTTCCTTTTTGTGTTGGATCATGGTGACTGAAATGAAATCTTTCAGGACGATACTGTCAACAGTCACAGTGTCAGTAGAAGGAGAAGGCAAATAACTTCTTCAATCTTCCCTTCACAAGGTCTTCCTTCTGTTCCTTTTGAAAATGTGCCAACCACCTCATCGATGGTTCTGCCTTCTTTATTTGCACCACCAAATGTTGGAGAGAACACAGAGTTTCCTGTTAAGCAGAGGTCAGTATCAATTATAGCTCATATTTTATGTTAGATATTTTCACAAATGGATGCCTTTCGGCATAGATCTTTGTGATCCCTATCTCAGATTTGCTCTAACAACATCCACTGGCACTGTGTAATGTTATCAGTTGATCGTGCTAGATATGGTATAGCTGTATATCTTATTGCTAGTTGCAGTATGCTTTCATGTTAATGCGCTCGCCAACTCTACGCTTTTATTTGGCTCCCATTATAATGTGATTTTTGGAAATAATTTACTTTGGAATAGTAATTTTTGGAAGAACGTGTGGTTAAAAAAAATGAAATGTTTTTGATTTATGTGTAATATTATTTTATTGGAGAATGAGTGGTTGAAAAGAAGAGAGAGAAAAATGTATTAAAATTTTAATGGGGGCCAAACAGGGGCTACATCTTCTTTTTCTGAACTCTGTATTTTATCATGCATCCGCTAAACCGGTACTGTTCTTATCAGCTCACCGCTATCTGGTAGTCCCCTGAGATCAAGCTCGTCCGAGTTGCTCGCTTTCTCAGTGTCTCTTAAATCTAAAATTACAACTGCTTCAGCCAGGTACTGAGTTTTCAACATAGGTTTTTTTTTATATTAGTATTAATCTGAGCTCTGCCAAATATCACCTGCATATGTGAATAGGTACAAGGAATCAATATCAAAAGGTACGCGTGATTTTAAGGAAAAATTGATAGCTAGCAATGACTCTGTAAAGGAACTAAGCAAAGGAGTTCAACGCGAGATGAGCACAGGCATTGCTGGAATTTCCAGGATGATTGGTCGCCTGGATTTTACCTCAAAACAAGCTAAAGTTTCTGTTCCGTTATCCAGTGATGCTGCTGGAACCTCAAACTCTCCACTTGAAGGAGAAGGCGACACAAACGCTCACGCTATTAACCAAAATACTGGAGAAACTAAAAATCACATGAAATCAGTTCCCTCCCCTATTACTCATCAACCGCTTCCCAGGATGCATAGAAGTTTTTCTTGCAGAGGTTCGTAAAATTCACTCCTTATTTCTTTATAGATACTGAAGAGTCACAAGTCTCCACTGTGTAGAACCTTAGGGCGTGTTTGGTATCAGTAACGGACAAGACTGAACTTCAAAATACATAAATACATAGCTAAATTTTCCCGTGATCCAATCCACCATACTAAACTTTAACATGCCATAAGCTTCTTTATTTTCCATGCACATAATGTTAGTATTCCTTGCCAAAATTTTTGCTATCTTAATTCTTGTGTACATTAATCTTATGCAATGAGTTCGTATTGTTGCAAAAAGGAAATAAACTTTATTTTTAGTTGTTTCCTACTAGTGTGTTTTATGTGCTTTTTCATCATGGTCTGATTTTAGCTCAATTCTTCTTATTCGAATATAAACTCTTAAATTACTTTTGGAAGTTCCTTTCAGCAAAATAAACGTTTTCTCTGTTGCACATTTGCTGAAAGTATTATTCGGAAAATCTTGAACCTTCTGGGATTTGCGATAATGAAATGTGATCAATGTATTAGGTTATTATCAGGAAAACTAATACTACGCGTCAATATATGAAATTAAAAATGTAAATTGTGCCCTAAAGAATTTTTAACTGTATCTTCTCGTTTGCATGTGCATTTTTTTTTTCTCTTGCTCTTGTTACCTTTCTTCTATTCCCTTGTGACAATTTTACTTGCGTCCCCTATCGTTTCCCTCTTCCCAATCCAAATGCTTAGCCACTGAGAATATATGTTATTAGTAAATAAACATTTCCTTGAGTATAATTTTATCGTTTCAAATTATTACATTGATTTTCTTGTGTTTTCTTTCCAGAGTAGGAACTGATGACTTGAAATAGACTTCGCTTCCATTTTCTGCAACCCTGCCAAATAACCTTTTTTGCAAGTGACGAGACATGAAGAAACCAATCAAGCGTCGATAGACGAGTGTTTGATATTTGTCCTGCAATAATGTTGTTTGACAACATGAACTTTAGGTGGCTGCAATAGGATCTCTTACTTTTCCTTTAAGCTTATCCTACTATTTACCTCTATCACTTGGATTATGTTCCTTCATATGCCTTAATAAAAACAGTACGACGAGGATGTAATATATACAGTACATTAAACTTGCGCTTCTTTTCTTTTGACATTACATGCTATATCTTTGGCAATTGTTGTACAATGTGTTCCCTTTCTGATTGCTTGTGGCACACTGGCATGTCCGTTATGCTTGACTGGACAATAGTGAATAGGATTAAGAGTAACAAATTTTGAAATTTAGAATTTTGGCAATTTATGATTGAACGTATAGAAGTTACAATACATAGTGGAATACAGGACTAGACAAAAGTTTACAAGGCGAATAACTGAAAAACAAACATATAGTATGAAGAGAGAGAAGGAAAGGTTGAAAGATGGGGAAGTAGGATGGTGTTCTCCGTGCGGATATATTAGATATAGATTTAAGGGAAGGACACCCCAAAAAGAAATCTGCATGCAAGGCTTTTAGTGCCATTTCTACAAAACCAGGTCATGAAAGAAGTGGTCCTAAACTACAGTCACTTCAACGTTCTGCTATGCACAACTCAGAACTTTGGTTAACGATCCTCTGAGCGAAATGCAGCAAAATACACAGGAAAATCCATCGACCCCATTATTTGCAGTTGATCTACTTTGTACAATTTTGATCTTAACCATGTTTGCAGCTCTAGCTATAGTGTTCTTTGCATACATTTCCTTCATCTCTTTAATCACATGCAAGGTATCACTGGCATCCTTTCAATGGAAACACTTGACAGGACTCAAAAACAAAAAGACGTTAAATTATTGGACCGTTATCTTGTGCAGTGTTGTTCAATACGTAGATATTTAACGGGATAGGAAGTGTGTACTCCCTTTCATCCTAAAAACCAGGTTTTGCTGGGGTTTAGCCTAGGGTATTTGATCAGAGAAGCCACATGGTTCTAAAACAGTAACGAATCACTCTCAAAAAGAGCTTATTTTCATCACTATATAGAGATTCGCCATAAAGCTGTGGATTATTCTGCTACGAGCACAGCAAGACACATTAGATACAACTCGAGAAGTTCATATTAGTTCATGTATTCATCCGATCTGATGGACAAACACTTCACCACACAAAACTATATACCTCAGTTGATTCATTTGCAAGAGACAAAAAACTACATTTTGTAGGATTTCCACCCCAGAATTATGCATTGGCAATCATCCCACCTACAGAAACATGTTTGTTAAAATTTGGATGTGATTCAAATTTTTTGTTGAAGATAATTGGGAGTTCTAATTAAAGTGCACATTAGGAAGAATTCTATTTGGAATGATATTGTGGAATCATATTCAAGTTTACTTGACGAATCCACCTGGTCTTTTTTTGCACAATGCCAAGAAGATTTCGGTCCGCGTTGTGGGCGACGAGGCGCCACCTAGTCTGTTTTCTGCCTTGCTCAATATTTCCTCTTGGACTTCGTTGTTTACATTTTATTTCAACTACAATTTTATTATTAGGGTTTAGATGTCCCATATTTGTTCTCTATGTATAGTCTCTTTATTATGATTTAGCCTCCGTTTGGCTCCCATTTTTTCAAAAAATTGTTTTTTTAAAACTCATTTTCAACAACACATTCTCGTGTAAAATAATTTTACACATAAATCGTGAAGTTTTCCTTATTCTTTGACCATACAATCTCCAACTACAATCTCCAACAAAACACTATTAAAAAATGTGGCTCAAACAAGGGCTTAGTAGAAGTTAGAAACATTCATGGCACTCGAAGATGAGGTAAGTTCAAAAGAAAAATGTTCTTATGATGAATTATCTAGTTCTTATGATGATTTACTTGAAGATCTTGAAAAACTTGATTTTAGCACTCTATTCTTAAAAAGAAAAACTCTTTATTGAAAGATGAAATAAAGAAGACTTTGGAAAAACAAAAAGAAAATGTTGACTACAATTTATTAGTTAATGAAAATTCATCTCTAAAAGAAAAAGTTGAAGATTTGACGAAAATCATTTATAAATTCACTGAATGAAAGAAAAATTTTGATTTAATGCTTGGAAATCAAAAATGTGTTTTTGACAAAGGAGGAACTGGATTCAAACCCTCTTTGAAACAAAAAATTTCTTAAAAACATGTTTGTTAAAACTCTACATATCACTTGTACCTTTTGTAATAAAAGTGGACATGTTGTGTTTAATTGTTTAGCTAAAAAGAAGTTATATTTCGAAATAAAAAATAAGTAGATTAGAAAATGCCCAAAAACTAACTACCAAAGACCCAAGTTTGTATGTGTATCAAAAATCAAAAATTAAAACGTACTTGTAGGTACCGAAGAAAACAAAGAGCAAATGATACTTGGACAGCAGATGTTCGAAGCACATGATTGGAAATTGATTACTACTATCAAACTTCAAAAAGAATGATAGAAGTCATGTAACATTCGGAGACAACGTAAAAGGAAAAATTATTGGCATTGGCAACTTTGGTAATCACTCATCCCCCTCTATTGAAAATGTTCTATTAGTTGATAACAATATTATAAAAGGCGTAATGCGTGGCGATGCGTAGAGGCCAAGCCATGGACTAGGCGAGGCATATGCATAAAAAGACGTTTTCTTATTTTAATATTATTTTAATTTTTAATCAATTAAAAATACTACTTACTAAATATTTAAAACATATTTATAGGAACTTTATACATTTTTCAAAGTTTCCAACAAAAATATAAGTTTCAATATTTAATACAAAATAGTAAGTAAATAGCAGAGAAACTTAAATCTTATATGACTCTTTATCAGACATTCAATAACATCTTCTTCATCTAATTCGTCATCTGTGTCTTCTGATACAAAATCCTTTTCATCGGGCTCCCTTATATCATTTTGAGCATTTCTAGTACATCTCGAATGTTTTAAGATATCATTTTCCACCCCATCATGCTCCTCATCATCACAGCCCTCTACAATTCAAGCTTGTGCATTAATTGCATCACCTGCTAATAGAGTCTCCATTTTGCCCTTCATCCTCTTCTTGTTTGCCAACCTTGCATTAAATTGGACATAGACAAGATTGTTCATCCTGGTAGAGTCAAGTATATTCTGTTTCTTTGTGTGTATGTACCAAACTGAAGAAATTAACATTTAATCATTTTTTAATTTCAAAGAATAGTAAAAAAATCTTGAAAAAATAATGCTAATGCGCGCCAAGGCGAGCATAATTGCGCTTAGGTGCACATTAGCAGTCAACAATTGTCGTTGACCGCTAAATAAAACGCCAAGCCACTTGGCTTGTCTTTTTGGCCTCGCATCACGCCAATCACCTAGGCATGCCTTTTAGAACACTGGTTGATAACATCAAGTATAATTTGCTAAGTATTAGTCAATTATGTGATAAATATTACAATATAAAATTTGATTCTTCCAAATGCCTAATTAAGGATGCTACATTGAAAGAGATGATTTTCGTAGGAAGTCAAAATGAAGATGTTTATATAATAAATATTGAATATGAAAACGATGAACACTGTTGGCTTGGGATTAATGATGAAACATGGCTATGGCATAGAAAAAGATTAGACCATGTTAACATAGACCTTATT
>CAIGRS010186795.1:1359-12926 GCA_903798395.1 Fraxinus floribunda | reverse complement strand
TGTGGTATATCTATAAGAAAATGTTGTGGAAATATAATTACCCTTTTCTGAATATAAATTCATAAGATTCCCAAACTACCCACCAACTTTTGTTACAAATGCCAGAAAAAATTGACAATGTTATAATTACGAATTGGTTCTTCGAGGGCATTAATGAAAAAATAATTTTCAATGGGTGCAAGTGCAGGACAACAAATCAATAATAAATGTGCAGGTACAGGAATTTCCCACAGAATTTGCACGGGGGAAAGAATTTGCACAGGAAGACAGTTTTCCTGTGCAAATTCGGTGGGAAATTCCCTGTACTGGAAGCATTCACTCACAAATTGTAGTGTCAGGTGGGCAGGTAATTTTCAATTAATATACCACCGTTCAATAAATTGAGAACGCTTTAAGAGCTGGTTTGTCTCCCATTATGGGAGAAAAAATGATGTTTTGAAAAGTATTGTTTTGTGAATGTGTGGTTAAAATTGAAAAAAACTTTATTGGTTTGTGTGTAAAATATTTCATTATTTGAATGTGTGGTGGAGATTAATTACTGTAGAAAATAATGTTTTGAAAAATAGCAGACAAACAAGGGCTAAAATGCGAAACAAATTAAGGCTGTCAAACAGGGGCTTAATTTCAACATTGACTAATAAAAAATAATTTACTGAGTAAACATTCTAAACCAAGTGTACTCCCAAAGGAAAGAAACATTACTTGAACAAGTTCCTGTAGGAGATATAAAAACCTGTATGTATTACAATTTCAATGTGTATTAACAGCTATGTACCCAGACAACAAAACCTTGGGGAGGTAGAGAAGGAAGAGCAGTAAAATTACAGTAACAAAAATTCCCTTGCTCCAGGTTGTAAAATAGGTCTTAACCCTCTTCTTAGCCTTAAAACTAAACTGGCCCAAGCTGTACATGATTCGAAAAACATCTATCATAGGCAATTTGGAACGGCCTTCTGCAAAAACATCTGCTACAGTATGGTTATTTCACGCTGTTCCTCAGAATGAGATGAGCTTCTAGGTTTTTTTGCAGATTTATTTTGTTCTGTTGCCGATATAAATTGCACCCGATTCATTCTGTGACTGCTCCTAGTGGTCGTCTCAGCTTCTCGATAGTATGAGGCAGGAAATTTATCTCTGCAGGAAGGAGGATTCCTAGTGTTACTGATGTCTTGTCTCTCAGTTTCGTCCTCAGAATCCTCAACAACACATGCTGCAAGTTCCACAAAGGACATGGAAGAGTACTCAAAATTGTCCTCGTTTCCAGAATTGGATGCGACTTCTGGGACACAATCTTCCTCAGTCTGTTCGTCAATTATGATTTGAAACGCACCACCAGAATTTCTTGAAGTTTCCAAGGAAGACTTCGTCTCCACCACTCTCAAACTACTAGGTGAACTCAGGAGGGTCAAAGATTTAGTGTCTTCATGGCTGTTTGCTTCGTCTTCCAGTGGAGCAACTTTCTTCTCTACTGTACCCTGTTTGGAATAAGAGGTCAAAATAGGATACAAAGCTCAGCCACAAAATACATTGTCAGCATTAGAAGCACATATGTAGTGCAATTAAACAAAGAAATCTTGTGGCAAAAATATTCATATAAACATTAATAATCTTCAATTCAAAGGCCAGCATATGTTTTGCTGTAATCAGAAAGTGCAAAGGTTCAAAGATCCCACATGAATGGAGAAATTTCGAAGTTAAAAGATTCCAGGTAAATAGTTGCAGCAGCTGATGTATCTGTTGCAATTTCAACTACTATGCCACAAGAGACCACTTTACCAGTGAGAACCAGGAGAACACTGTTAGGAATGAGGCATTTAAATTAACAACGAAACAATGCACTAATGGTTCAAGGTTTTTTCCATGCATTGAAAAGTAAATGCCAATTGCTCATAGAGAATTACCTCAATTGGAAATGTGGGATTAGTATACTGTTCGATTGATGCCATTTGAAGTATACTTGGACGCATAGAATCTCCATAAACAAACTTCGATCCTCCAAAAGTTTGCTGCCCCCTCATAATGGAACCTATTGGTTCTCTTGATGGACCGTTTTGGTTAGTAACAGATGGAGCATCTTTCTTGGCATTATCTCTCACAATTTTACAGATCAACTTTCGGATATGATCACGCTTTCTAAGAGACACCTCGTCAGGTGGGAACCAATTCTTTTTAAGCTGCAGAGGCAAATAGATGTTGCCTAAATTATAATTTGACAAAATACATGAGAAGCATATATCCATCCTTTCTACTGTAATGACCATGGATAATTGAAACCCTGTTGCTGCACATTATTGAATGGATAATGCATTTTAAATAGTGATTTGATGGGAAATATGTGGATAAAAAATAAGGAAAAGTTTTGGATTTGCATGTAATATTATTTTATTGAAGAATGTGTGGTTGAAACTGAGTTTTGAAAAAATGAATTTTTGTAAGAATGTGGATCAAACAGGGGCTGAACATCAGATACACGAACAGTACTATAGCAATCCAGAAAACATATTGTAATATGGGAACTCTAGCATGTTGGAACAATTAGCGTCCACTCTGAATAAAGCTACTTAGAATCAATTGCTTAGGGGTCGCTTATCATTTGAAATACTGAACAAAAGAATTTGTTCCTCTTACATAACGGAAGAGGACTCTCCATGTGAGAACATACTGTTACTGCAATTCGCTAAAAGTTGGGCTTACAGAAGGGGAGAAACAAAAGTAGAAAGTTAAAACTACAAACTGTTCGAGTTGATGTATTAGGGAGATTAAAGGCCGTTCAGCAGGATTTTTGAAAATTCAAAAGTTGTTTATGAGATTAAGTTCTTTTTGGTTTTGTTTGAATAATTTTCTGAAAGTGCTTTGTCCAATTAGAAAAAAAATTAAAGAAAGCTGCCAAAGGTGACTTCCCCATGAAACTTTTCTACAAAACGTAGAAGCCTTGCCAAATGGGCCGTAACTAATATTTGAGGTCCAGGTTTCGAATGAGAAAACAACTTACAAAGTTTGGATATTCGTTTAGGGTTGTTAGGCTGAAGTTACTGGGAACCTGCTCCAGAAAAAGTTCTGCATAGTGAAGCAAGAAAAGACCACAATCGAACAAGTTTTCCTGCTGTGGAAGCTGGAAAAACAAAGCAAAACCAAAAGATTAATATTAACAATAATGATCTGGATTAATGTCCTTGTGTAAGGAAAGGAGGAAGATGAAACGCTTAAAATGATGAAAACATATAGCAGGGTGCATTCTTATATTCAATAGCGGTAACTTAGTTTACATGCACCTTAGAACAGTTTGCAATCCGTATACCAATAAATTGATGGCAAAAGGAAAAGTCAAAGAATACTATCTGTCTAGATCTACTATGACAAGAAAGCTAAAGAACTATCTACTGACATATGCTTCATCTCCAAGACATACATTGTGTGTTAATTTGCAAAGATAACATTGTTGAGAGGGGAAAAGCTACATTTACATTTTGGTACTAGTTGATAATGTAGGAGGAAGTATATCTATAAACTCTAATTCTGACACAGTAATATTATAAACTTCTTCATATCCTCTTTCCTTATTCCATCTTCTAATTTCTTCTTATTCTCTTCTTCAACATTCTTTAACAAAGGAAGAGAAAATATGAAAAATGTACAAATTAACAATGATGATGAACAGCTCCTTTTACTCCTTTTTTCTTTATATTTGCTCCACCTTCTGTCTTCACTAAACCAGAAGAGTATGAATTATAAAAGTATCTACCTTTTTCTCATCTACCACATTGAACTTCACTCTTCCACCCTTTTGGCTCAACTCAATTCCAAAAATATTGAAATGCATTACTTAAGTTTGAAATATTCAGAACCTAATTCGAGTAAAATAAGACGAAAACTAAGAGGTAAACATACCTCAAAGTGATTCACATTTAAATCGTGTGAATTCTTTTCCTCTAGACATTATTATGGGAGATACATTTATTATTCAATTTAGGAAATATAATTGCACAGGAAGGATACAAGCAATCTTATTCACCGAGTTTCTTTAAGGGGGCATATGAAATGCTTGTACCCCAGCATAATAATGAATTTATAGATAGTTACAGAGGTACACACACAGGCAAGAGAGGAAGAGAGAGAGAGAGAACCTCAAGTCCGACAAACTGCAAATTGAAGAACTTTGCTGAAATATCTTCTGCCAGTTCACAGTGTCTGTCTTTCCATTCTTCCCACAAGTAACTGATGTTTCATGACAAGAAAATTTTACATTATCCTGGTATCATAAGACTCAAATCATGCAAACACACAAAGCAACACCCAGAAACAAACATTGATTGAAAAACAACATGAACCAAATACTTGCAACAAATGTCAAAATAATATCAACTTTAAGTAATTTTAGAAACGGTCAAAGTTTCCTCCCAAACCTAAAGGAAAAAAACAAAAGATTTGAATGCCTTTTAAATCCCCCTCATGAGAGAAATTAGACGCATGGTTGCAACTTATCTATTTAACAAAAACACCAACTTTTCTATCTGTTTGTATCTTGTAGTTTAACTTGGCATAGAAAATTATGTAGAAATTATGAACATATGGATTTTGCTTCCTTTTCCAATCTTGTTCTTGACGTCAAACATAAAGCAATATGGAGAACCATTTAATTTTTTAACTTTGACTGACATAAATTGAACAACGGTAGTTGGGAAATAATAATCAAAGAGTTTATTCTAGGAGTGGCTAATAACTAAGACATTGTTGAAAGAAAAATTGGTTGGAAGTTCAATTAGTAAGGAGAGGACATGTGAATTGAATGCAGTTTGTTAACTTCGCCATAAATGACTTACAAGTTTATATAATTTATAACACAATAAATCTTATATCCATTGGGAAAAAGACATTTAACATGACCAGTTAGCAACTTTCACCGGCTCACAACCATCTCTAATAAATGTTCATGAAACTACGTTGACGCCAAAGGAATTCTGAAATATGGCAATATAGCAGGCCTCCATTTGCCTTTAGTAAATACCACTGACTGGTTTTGAATATCAACTTTCAGCAGCTTACCCTCGAATGAGATTCTGCAGTCCAGTATGGCTTCCTTTTATGGAATCCATATGTAAAATGCACGGTTTCTTATCCAACTCGCCCATTTCTTCATCTGCAGAAGAGATAATTTTAGTTGCCGATGATAGCAGTGATAAAATAACAAATACTGCAAAGAATGGCGCAAAGAGGTCATACCTCTTAAATTTTCCACTTCTCCAGGGTGACAGATGACAATCAAACTCCAATGAAGACTGTCAAATGTGGGGGAGGGGGGAATCTTAGAGAGGGCCAAAATAGGATTTATATATTTAAATGATTTCACTAATGGCTTATCACCTAGAGTTAACAGGAATAAATATATAATCTTTTTCAAAAATGTTTAAATTCCTTGTCCATTTACGAACACGTTGAAAAGCTTCTCTTCCTTCCCAGGTTCTAGATGAACCTCGATCCAGACAAGCCAGCTTCTGAAAGAAGAAAGTGTTGAAAAAATAGAACCTATGCTGCTCCTCTGGATTGGTTTTGTTCGCGAGATATCTGCCAATTAGTTTCCTTTACGGGTTAATCATCTACAACGTCCACATAAATGGTAAACAGGATAAGTTACAATCACTATTTTACTGCATATGGAGATAGCATCAAGGTCTTACTTAATATAGAAGTCAATGATAGTATCATTGATGAATGTCTTTGGCTGCAAAACCTCAACATCTCTACTGCATATGGAGATAGCATCTGGATCCTTATCTGGATATATTAGGTCTTCAAAGGGCTCTTTGGAACTATATTCGCTGAAATTCAAGCAACAAATGTCATCCAAGTAGTAAAAGCTTGACATGAAAGAAAGTAGGGCTCCTGGACCTTATTTGGAAAGAGCTGACATTGCATTCAATCATGTGCTAAAAGGTTAACAATATCATCTTATTAATAAATTGAGAAAGAGAAAATCAGACCAGGTCACAGAAAGAACAAAAATAAGAGAAAATGAAGAAAGTAGGTACATCAAAATCNGAAAATGAAGAAAGTAGGTACATCAAAATCCGTAGAATACAATAGAGGGGTTGTTTAACAAAACTTTTGATAAAAGTTTTAGCAGATTTTGATAATAGTCGATGAAATGTGTGATTGAAAAGTTGATAGAAGTTGTGGGTCCCACGAAATCCAAGGTTAAAAAGAAGTTCGATCAGTTGAAAAGTTCATGAAATTTTAGTAAGGTTTTATCAAATAAGCACAGAATAAACTTGTGTTCATCCAACAAGGATGAAAAAAATACAGAATTAGAAGATCTAGAAAAGTAGAGGTAGTTAACACGTGCAATTGTATCATGTTCTGAATGTTCTGTTAAGGAAAACAGGGCAGCTATGGACGCATGAAGTGTAGGCAAGGATAATGAAGAAAAGAAATATCCCACTAGATCAAGGTACCATAATTTATGCTATAGTTACTTGATACTCTACAGGGGCGGAGCCACGTTTGGCCCAGGATGGGCACAGGCCCACCCTCAACTTTTGGGCTCAAAATTTTTTTTGGGCTCATTTTTTTTTTTCTTTTATTTATAGACACTACCCAGCCCATAAGAAAAAGCCCAAAACTTTGAGCCCAACTTCAAAAGTTTAACCTCGATCAAAAATCAATTCATTCCTTCCTCTCCTGATCTCCTCGACTGCTCCTCCGCCTCCCTGAAACTCTTGAAGAAAGTAGGTACATCAAAATCTGTAGAATACAATAGAGGGGTTGTTTAACAAAACTTTTGATAAAAGTTTTAGCAGATTTTGATAATAGTCGATGAAATGTGTGATTGAAAAGTTAATAGAAGTTGTGGGTCCCACGAAATCCAAGGTTAAAAAGAAGTTCGATCAGTTGAAAAGTTCATAAATTTTAGTAAGGTTTTATCAAATAAGCACAGAATAAACTTGTGTTCATCCAACAAGGATGAAAAAAATACAGAATTAGAAGATCTACAAAAGTAGAGGTAGTAAACACGTGCAATTGTTTCATATTCTGAATGTTCTGTTAAGGAAAACAGGGCAGCTATGGACGCATGAAGTATAGGCAAGGATAATGAAGAAAAGAAATATCCCACTAGATCAAGGTACCATAATTTATGCTATAGTTACTTGATACACTACACATTCATAATTATTGTGCTCATGCACATGCACAAGTCTATAGAGAAAGACATAAAAAAACCCACGACCAAATCCCCAAACTTGTGAAAGATTTCTAGTGCACCAAATTGGAAAGAACATAATAGTACAAATAAATGGTAAGATTCATCACAAATCACACACAACAAAGTAAAGTCTTCATGCAAAAGATGATGCAACAGTTTCCTTGATGAGTTTCCCATATTTACCCAACAAACAATAACTCAACAAGACGAGGAACTAGGAAGGAAAAATGTACACACTAATGCATGAGTACCAACCTTTCAACGGTGCTCCAAGAGGTTTTATATATCATATCCAAGGATTTAATTTCTTCTAGTTTTTCAGACCAATGAGTGTCATTAGAAACTACAAACTCCAACTTCACTGTGCCTGCACTCCATAAAATAATTTAGATGTCAATCCGCGGAAACCAACTTATTGCACAAGGAATTCCCATCTTTCTGGATAGAAAAATGACTCAAGACGCATGCATCAAGAAATAATGAGGAAATATGAAGTACAGAAAGACAGAAAAATAAAGCAAGGGTAATATATCAAGTGATTTTAATTTTTAAGCCAACATGACTTTCGTGATAAGCAAGCAAGCAACAATTATAAATTTTCATTCATTCAGAAGGGCAAATGAAAGCTGAATGTATTGTATAGAACCAGAAAACATCATTAAGGCAGGAATTCAGCTGTAATTCACAAACCTGCAGTTTTATTAGAAATTTCAGCTGTGTATCCTTCATTGCATGTTAAGTTAAATTTCACAACAGCCACTTTAACCTACAATTTAGTGCATAAAACTTAAAATTTGGGATGAAAATCCATTGTGTAAGAAGAATTTCAAGGAAGTTAGCCATACTCACACTTTCACAAAATTCATGTTCGATGTTCACAATATTAGAAATCGGCCATTCATGGCAACAAGGTCCCTTCGTCTTCCATGGGGGTGAACCCTCTAGTTTGATGGATCTGCAAGAAAATGTCAAAGAACACTTTGTATAATATGTATTCCCAAATTTAACATAATTGGGAGTGACAACCACCATTTTTTCCTGCATATCAAAACCAAAAAAATAAGGGCAAAAAATAAATATCTTCGTAAGAGCAAACAATGATATGAATGCAAGGAAATAAATTTGCATTCTATTAACGCTTTCCTAAAGGTAACTAGTTTAGTTTTATCGACAAGTAATGGAGTGGTAACATGCGTACAATATCACTTGTGTCGATGCCATACTCAAATGGTTGTTCTTCTAATGAACCTGAAACATAGCAAAATATCTGTAATTCTTAAGAGTTTTCTGGAATTAAAGAAATCTAAGGGAAGTTGTGCACTGGAAATGACATCTGAAAAAAGATAGAAAAAAAACCTTCATTTTCTGCTAGGTCAATGGAAGAAGACGATCTTAATCCAATTCTTTGATCATCATCAGAATCTACATCAAGTACCTTAACCTGCAGGAACCCGTAAAACTGATCAATTATGAATATTTAAAGGTCTATGATTTCTTGCAAAAAGATCAAACTAAGAAATCAGGTACATCAGTTAAACTTTGAAGTAGAGTACTGTTGGAGCAAGTATGCTTCTTATCAGTTAAGCTGTCTCCAGGTTGTCTGGCTCTTGGTGAACAAGATTTTGCACCATGAGAATAACATTTGAAATTAAGTTGATCTGGAGAAGTAGCCGACAATATATGGTCTGAAGAGCTAGATGATAGAGTTCCATCCAATTGAATGCCTCTGTCGTCTGCAAGATTGTCATCAACATCGATGACTAAGAACTCATTTCCATAATCATTTTGTTGAGTCTTGGAACCTTTTGCAACTACAAAAATAAATTTTTAAAATAAGAAATTAGAGTTATACGCCAACATGATCATATAAGTTCATGATACGACAAAATAGATAATATAAGTTTGAAGGGAAAAAAAAAAGAAGCATTTCTCCAAAATCTTAACTTTTTGAAGAGCTTAAAAAGATAGGTTCACATTTATTTGTACAAGTGTTCTACAAAACTTCTAAGGGCCATGCAAATCTTTCTAATTCCTCAGCCGTATTTAATTCTAGGTCTTTGTGAGAAAAAGAAGGAAAACCCAAGAAACACCATTACCAAATGCAACATAGAAACATCATCCATCAACCCTTTTTTCTGAGATCTTCGGTGTTACACATAGGGTGTACTGACCAACACTTTATTGTGAGGACTGTACAATGATTGGAGTATATTAGCTCTCCGTATATAAATACCACTCATAGTCATCATCAATCGCCTATTCTAGCATTTACTTCGATGTTTTCATTTATTATATCATTCAAAAGTTCTATTTTATTATATCATTCATTGGTCACCGACAATTAGCATTCACAAAAAATTCCAAGTCTAGATTAATGGGTGAAATTTTTTAACATTTTTCTATTTAGAATTCATGTCCATTACATAATCACCTCAAGAAATGAAAAATCGAGAAAAACAAAATATTTGAAAAATAGAAGTTGCCGATCAATACAACAAAAACAATACTCATAATGTCGCGATACACAAGATCTAAAACCCTACATATTACCAGCCTCAAACTCAGATAACCTCGTTATTATTATTCAATCCTCGTTATATTGATAAAAATCCAGTACATACTATTGTATCAAACATTGCACCATCAGTATTAAATTCTCCATTCCTAAATATATAATGTCATATATCAGAATATGTACAACCCTACACACACACACACACCCATACATACACACATAAAAAAGGGGGGGCTAGAAACTTACAGCACGTGAGAAAATTGTACTTGTCATTGGTATTACTATTGAATTTTGCCATAAGTCTCTTAGCGTGGGCCTCGGTACTCTCATCTTCGTTCGTGAAATCGAAAACTGAGAATTTATTGTTCATCGTAGTGCCGCTGCCATTGCTGCTACTTTCCATAGTAGAAATCCTTTTTGATTTTCTTCTTTTCGTCATCTTGATTTTGTAGGGGGAAAAAAGGATTTCTGTAAAGCAACAAAGATTAAAAACAAGTGGGTTTGATTTGAATATTACTGACGAATTTTTCAGTTTATCGGGATCAAGATTAAGGTTCTTCCCACGCAAGCTTACAATAAACAAAAAATAAAAATTAATCATGAGGTAAAATCTGATTTTAATCTCTCCAACTATTAAAAAATTTACAGATAGGGGTTCCCAACTATTAAAAATGTAGCATGTCCCAACCTGATATTTTGGGAACCTGAATGCCCAACCTTTTGTTTTGTATCATTTGAGCCCTCGATTGACAATTTAACCCAACATTTTCTGTAATTAAAACTCATCTTTAGTTATAAACATAACTTTATCGTCGTATTGAAACGAACGATAAAAAATAAGAAAGAACGTGAAAAATAAAAATAAGAAAGAACGTGACTAGTGTAGCCAGTAGCTCCCAACCCCTGTTTGAGCACAATTTTTATTATTATTTTTTTTTTGTATAAAATGCATTTTGGAAAAATAAATTAATGGAGAATGCGTGGTTAAAAAATAAGAAAAACTTTTGAATTTACGTATAATATTATTTTATTAAAAAATGTATGGTTGATAAGAAGATGTATAAAAATGTATTTTGGGAAAAACGAGAATCAAACAAAGGCTAAAATAAAGTCCTCATTTGAGCTCAATTTTTTTCAAAATTCATTTTCAATTACTCATTCTCCAACAAATAATATTATACATAAAGTAAAAAAAATTATTTCTTATTCACACATTCTCCAGAATATATTCTTTCAAAATACATTTTTCTACCGATATTTCATTTTGAATAGAGCCCAAACAGGGCCAAAATCATAATTTTTTTTGGAAAAAAAAAAAAATAGAGGTTTTCATCAAATGTAAGAGTAAAATTGGCACTAGGGACTCAAATAGCCAAACTATAGATTTAGGACAAACTTAAAACATTTCCAATAGATTAGAGACCTAAGTGTAATTTTCTCTTTTAAAAAATAAAGTTTTGTTGCCAAATTTAGCCCTTTGACAACTAATTCAAAACTAAGGATCCGTATGATACACAATATTTTTCATGATTTTTTTTTTTTTTTTCAACTTTTGTAGTGTTTGATCGACAAAATTTTCTCGAAAAAATGTTTTCCACCTTTTTGAGGAAAACAAATTCTTGATATTTGGTAGGTAAATATTTTTTAAGTTTTTTTTTTGCAATTGGAAAAAATTCTAGACACAATAGTAATTTATTTTTTTCACTTTTATTGACAATTTTCATGCAAAACAAAGTCAAACGAATGGTATTCGGTATGATTATTTTGTTTTCAGTTTTTTTTTGACAATTGGAACAAATTTTAGACCCAATGGTAGAAAATATTATCACTTTAATGGACAATTTTCATAAAAAA
>CAIGRS010186738.1:0-11271 GCA_903798395.1 Fraxinus floribunda | reverse complement strand
TCTAGCATCACTCGTGATTTCCAGTGAGTTGAGGGAGGGAGAGAATCTTGCCAAAATGGAGCTGCGTGAATAGTGCAATGGGAGGGGGAGGGGGGAAGGAGTGAGCTATATGAATAGTGACATCTATGACATAAATACCTAGATGACTAATTGGGCTGAAAAATTGGGTTTTTGGAATTAAAATTCTAATTGAAACTGAATTGTATTGGACTTAGTTGAATTGGATCTAAAATAATATAATTTCGATTGAGCTTATCTAATTGGGTCTATGTCATTCGATTTCGAATAATTGGACTTAAAAATAATTTGACATTTAAAATAATTGGACCTTAAATAATTTGGCATTTAAAATAATTGGGCTTTAAAACGAAATATTAAGAAATCGTTAATTTAAAATTATTCGGAAATGATTCGAAATAATTCAAATTCAATCGTAACGGCTAGACGAACGCGTTTTTAATTTAACGTTAGGGNTAATTTGACATTTAAAATAATTGGACCTTAAATAATTTGGCATTTAAAATAATTGGGCTTTTAAAACGAAATGATAAGAAATCATTAATTTAAAATTATTCGGAAATTATTTGATTCGAAATAATTCAAATTCAATCGTAATGGCTAGACGAACGCGTCTTTTACTCTACGTTAGAGTTTAAAATTTAACGACACGTTTTTCAAGAAAATAATTTTATATTATTTAAAAGTTCCTGATCGCTACACTGGATTTACTAATCTTTTAAAAAGTGGAAATGTAATAAATAAGCTATAATTTATTTTTATGTTTTATAATAACATTTTAAATATTATTTTTCTATTATTAAATAACCTAAAAGTTCAAGAGTTGTGGCCCATGTTTTAAAAGACACCCAAACCGATCGACTTTAAAAGACACTCAAACCAGAACTTTCTGTCCGAATATTGTAAAAGCCGAAGAATTCTCGCCTTCCCATGTTAGACAATAAAATTCCTTCCCTCCTACCTCTGATTTCTTATCCTTTAATTTTTAATAATAATAATAACAATATTTATAAATCTCTGATTTTGTTTTCGTGTAATTATATTACCACCACCAAATTTATTAAGTACACCACATTATATTCACATTTCACACCACAATTAAAACATGATTTTAATAAATACATCACAACAAATTTACAATTATATACCTAATTTAAAAATAATAATAAAAATGAAGAATTCTAAGTTTTAACAAATACATCACAAGTAAACTTCATCTTTTTTTTTTTTTTTTTCCTTCCAGACATTTCTTTTCACTGTGTACTTTTTATGTTGTATGCATCTATGACTACATGGACTCAACAAGAAAGAAGTAGAAAATATTACCAATTTCTTCTCATCCACATTATCAAGAAATATGGGTAATCTTTTCTTCTCATCCACGCTATTTTTTCTTAATTATTTTTTAAAAAGAGGAAGATAAAGAAGAAAAAAAACTCGATTTCAAAGAAATGGATCAGTGAACTTATTTTCTAATTTCAAAGGGGTCAATAAAATGGTTTGAAACTTATTAAAAGAAGATGAGCTAAATTACAATAGACATGGAGAGATGCATATTTGCAGTCTTTATTTTGTAAATTTCTAGAGTCTCTAAACTTTAAAGGATGGAATTTAAAGTTGTGCTTGCCTTTCTCGTTACAAATTATTATATATTTGGTTTTAAATTTGTGTATTTAATCATTTTGATGAGTGAAGATTTCAGTAACATAAAAGGCCGTGCGATGGAGGATTATACTCTCAAAATTCAAGAATCTTAACTGAAGAAGAAAAGAATAGTTCTTTTAAAGAATTACAATTTTGCAATTATAAGATAACGAATTGAAAAAATATATATATAAAGAATGATTATACAAATTGATGAATTCTTACATGTGGTATTATGACATAAGACTCGTAATTATAGAAAAGAAGAAGACATTATGTTTAGGTTTATGGTGTGATTATAATGTGATGTGTTTAAACAAATTGATGAATTCTTACACGTGGTATCACGGCACAAGACTCGTAATTATAGAGAAGAAGAAGAAATTATGTTTAGGTTTGTGGTGTAATTATAATGTGATGTGATTAATTAAAAGTATATTAACCATAATTATATAATTATACTTAAGGCTATTTAAGTAAATACAAAAAAAAAATAAAAATTATGGTGTACTTAATAAATTTTATTGTGGTAATATAATTACCCTTTTGTTAAAAAAATGTCATTTTTTTTGTTGTGAAATGTCCAAATTACTCTTAGGGTAATCTTTTTAGGAGTAATTAATGCTTGATTGGAATGTCATTGATGCTTTGATGTGATGATTACTTTTTGATTATTTTATTCATTATATATATTATATTATATTCAATAAAATGTACTTTCTTCCAAAAAAGAAATAAAAAAAATTCAAAATTTAACATAAACAAATCCTAACTCCTAACTCTTCATCCATTAACACATGTTTTCTTCCATTTTCATTCATCTTTTTCATTCATTCATCAAGAACACAAGACTATTGAATTCATCATCCATTTCGAGAGGTTAACTATTTCAAATTGTTTATGTTTTTATCTCATAACTCATTATTTTGTAAATATCAAATACAACATGGTGATATTAATTTTCAATTTTTGATATTATTACTCATTGATTTCAAATCGTGGACACTCCTAAAAGGTCAATTTTGCTCATTTTGGTCCGACATTCGTGTACCATGTACGCAGGTCGTGCCCGGGTATAAGTTCAATGTTCGAAACCTATTTCGGTCCGTGATTTACACCCCCATGCGGGTACATGTGGAGAGAGCTTCTATACTACACATGATTACAACATTCCAAAGTGTAACCGTATTTAAAGTGATTTTTGTTTTGATCAACTTCCTATGTGAGACAAACACATTTCTAGTTTTCCCACCAACATAAACTCATTTTAATTGACACACTTTGAAATTCAATTTCTCATTCACTCGAGCATCAATTTTGGCAAATAACTACATGATTTCGATGTACTCATGAAAAAGAACACAAGTCAATCTTGATCTTCCAAAATAACCAAATAAATCTCACTCAAAACTCATGACAAAGTCAGCCACATACTTATTTTTCCAACATTTATATCTACAATGTTTAATTACCGTTGTATCTAAAGATTCTAAACCATTCGGTGATGTTTGTTTGCACACAAGTGCATGGATACAATTTGCTGCTTCGTCTTTCCAAGATTCACCTTATAATTAGTTAATTATAATTAGCAAAATGCTAAAGATTTTGAATGATACTTGAAAGGTGATTTATATTCACTCCAAGAATTTTGTTAGTCACACCATATAATAAATACCCAATAAAAACATATTTCTTATAATTATACCATCCCTAACTCATTTAAGAACCAAAAAGAAAGAAAAAGAGATACATCTGGTCCCATAGAATAAAGCAAAATCAATCTCTAACCCCATTTCGATTTTTATGTCTACGTAGAACTAACTGTCAAATCATCTTAAAAAAAAAATAAATTTACTGTCGTTTACCCACAGGATAAAATAAAACTAAAGAGAATTCATTCTTTTGGACAAGTTGATGTAACTTCGTACACGCGATGAAAATAAGATTCAATCGAGAAGATTACTCGAGACTTGAAATTAAAGTTACTATATTTAATGACGGAGTCACATTTTCACGTAAGGAGGTGAAAAGTAATGTATCCTCATGCCAAGCTGAGTTCTAATAGTGGAATTCTCGCCTCTCCTAAACAGGGTTCAAACCGTCCGACAGTCGGAAAACATGAATCTTGGGCAACTTACAATAAAATATCCCTAAAATTAGAGATTTTTTAAAAAATCATATGAAAAATATCTAGGAAACAAAAAGATACTGTGTTAAATTAAGTGTCATATTTTTTTTTATTAAAATGTCACTTTTAATAATAATTATAAAAAAAAAAAGTGAGAATGACACTTTTCAAAGTTAAGTGTCACTTTTTTCTTAAAAGTGAAATGTACGTCACTTTTAAGAAAAAGTGATATTTGTCACATAGAAGTTTCAAGAAAGTGGCAGTAATTAAAAGTGACACTAAAAAATTGACAAAATTTCAAAAAAGTAACAAAACACTAAAAAATGTGACAAAACACTATTAAAACATTAGAATCGGTTCGAAGTGACAAAAAAGTGACAACCACCGCACTCCTCTCCTCTGTTCACCAATTAAGTGTCACTTATTTATGAAAAGGCGACGTACAATGTCATTTTTTATTATGTTTTTATTAAAAGTGAATTAAAAAGTGACGTACACTGTCATTTTCTCTATAATAAAAATTTAATTCACATTTAACATAATACAAAATAAATTAATATCTAAAAAAATTGTTATAAGCAAATTGAAAGCTTAGTCAAAGATGTATTGTTCTCTTAGAATTAATTGTATGTGACATTTTAATTAAAAAATGGCACAACATGCTATGTCACAAATTTTAAGTGTCAAAAAAATTGTATAAACACAATCACTCTTAAGTCCGTTTTTAATTAGAAATTTGGGATTGTAGCCTTGACATGTGGCGGTGTGATTTCAGAAACGCTTGTATAAGAACAAACAAGCTTGAAAGGGATTACGATCAATCAACTCAAATGCTCTTATGAGTCCCTTTTGTCCAATTATGACTCCATTCTCAAGGAGAATGAGAAGATCAAAGCAAAAGTAAAATCACATCTAGCTAACTTATTTTAGTTTTGTAGAATTTTTCTAGCTTCTGAATCTTCTCATTTTTCTAATTTTTGCCCAAAAACACATCAGAGATGAACACAAGTCCTAGTACCCGTCATAGAAACACCAAATGTTCAAGGAAATAGTTGAGGAATTGCACATAAATACAGGTGGAACAAAGTGAACCACAATTGTAAAGTCGTTGTATTGATCGAGCTCTTCATAATTTTCTACCTTGTTGTCTTTGCTTTCAATATTGGGCTCTTGAACGTCCTTATGGACCATCGTACTGCTGTAATGGTGAAATTGTGGGTAACTTTTGGTGATTGAATCTGAATTGATACGTAGCTGTGGCGAAAAATGGAGAAAAGATTTTTGCTGAGCGTTATTTCCTTTTTAAAGTACTCGGCCTAGTTAACCTTACACTTACACTAAGTACTCGTCCTACTAAGAGAGGCTATGTCATCAACCTACAAATTGAGGTCGCTCCTTTACTTGATGCTAGCATTGTAAACTTCGACCTATTAGAAACTTGGTTAAACTCACAATTCAAACGTAAGAGTAAGACCACTTAAGGGCTTAGCAAAATTATGACCTTATTTGCCATCAGTGTAGCTCCTTCATAAATCATACTACGATTATGACATATTTCTTAGTCCATCTATTGATGTGGAATTAACAAAATTACTAAACACGTGCTAAATGTAACAAGTAGGTCTCTAACCTCCAATTTTCGATTCGTAAATTCTCAATCTTTCAATTTTGTAGCTAGTGGATTCTTGATGTACATTTTCTGTCCACTTAACATCAAGATGCTATGTGATGAGTAAAATGAGTAAGCACTTACTTTTGATACAAAATAAAGTGAAAGAAAAGGAAAAGATTAAAAAATACACGCACACACACTGTGTGTGTGGAAAGCAAAGCAAGCCCAATTCGAAATACATAATACCTCTAACTTTTGCACACCTAGAAATCTCTATTTTTTATACATTATTTTTACTTGGGTATCTTTAAAATTCATTGAAACATAAACAAAATGTCAATATAAAATAAATAATTGAAAATGGAAAGCGACAAAATGTTGTGGAACATATATTTATTAAAGATACTGCATTGACCAAACATACTTGAGAAAATTTTGGAAGATTAGTTTGCCTCTCTCTCTCTCTCTCTCTCTCTCTCTCTCTCATGCATGTAAAATAACTTTTTTATCCATATTTAGCAACTCATGAATCTGTAAAAATAAAGTGAAAAAGAGATGAATCGTATAAAGAAAGTGCAAGATCTCATAAATAGTGAAAGAATGAAAATATAGATGTAAAATTTCCTTAGAAAAGGAGAACTTTATCAAAGTAAAAGATTATTGAATATATTGTCCTAACAGTTAATCACTTATTGAATATCCTCTTGCTCGAAATCATGCATAGTGATTATTTTAATCGTTTCTGCCAACTCAAAGGTCCAATTTGAGTTCTATCGAAGTTCAAAATTATCCAGGTGGAATAATTTAAGCACGTCTAGACTTGTATATTTGACAATGCCTTTAAAAACAACAATGATCTTGTAATATTGTAGATCTCTATTTTGATATGAAAGATAAATTCATCAATTAGGCTTAAGTCCTTTTTTTTTTTTTTTTTTGAACCATAATGCAATAACAATGGTTAAGTAACATCAATGCAGTGATTTTATGGTAAATAAAATTAGAAAAACAAAACAACTCTCTTTTAAAGAACGAGTTGAAATCTGTTGTTCAAAATTAATCATCCAACTTGTTGTCCACCAAATGATTCATATACACACCACTTTAAATTAACATGTCCAACTTTTCGCTCACCGACATATTTAAAAATAGGTATAAAATGATGTGTCAATTAATCATTGGTGAATAGCAAATTAGACAATCAATTTTGAATTGCAGATCTCAACTCAGAAAGAACATCTAAATTTACTTCGAGTGATCATTCTCTAAACATTCCTAAGCTCTCCTATGAATCGTATTAAGAACTCGTTTGACACGAATGTTGGAAAGCCAGAAATTGTTTATGAGAATGCAAAGTTATTTTGTGCTTGTTTGGATATAATCTTTTAAAATACTTTGTGCAGTTAGAAGAGTTTTTAGATAAAGTCATAAAGTTAACAAAAGATGAATTCCTTAAGTTCTTTTGCAAAAACTAGAAGTACAAGTCCTTCCAAACGGGTTCTAAAACGATGAAGGGAGGTATAATGTCAGTTTTTGCCCCGTTTGGTGTAAAATGTAAATTAAAATTTACTTAAAATCTCATGTCAAAGTCAACAATTAGCAATTGTTTGGGCTCCATTAAAATCAAATTTTGGGAAAATGTATTTTGAAATAAATTTTTTTGAAAAATGTGTGGTTAAAAAAAATATAAATTTTAAATTTACGTGTAATGCTATTTTATTGGAATATGAGTAGTTGAAGAGATGAGAGAAAAATGTATTCCTTATTGGAGCCTAAAGATAGGCTTAATTTTAATCACATATTTTATACGATCCACAACTTTTCAACGATAAATTTCATGAACTTTAATTAAAATCTACTAAAAAACTAATTTTAATATTACCACAAATGGGGCTTAACAAGATTAGAGTAAACATTCCACTCGTAGAATGAATCTTTCAGAAAAAATTGAAGTGTTACCTTGTCTATTAAGAAGTTAAACCTTTCAAAGAAAAATTTCCTATAAACAAAAATGAATTGGGGGCAGCATACTAATGTAAGGGAATTTGTGAGTACTTGAGAAAATTTTAAAATTAATAAAAAATAAATAAAACATAATGAGTGGAATTAGTTGTTTGATTTGCTTTGAAAGATTCTGTTTGGGGAAAGGAGAAACTAGAAGACCAGTTGGGGCACCTGTCATTTGCATAGGAGAAGAGAGAGCACCTATGGAGAAATCCTGCCTTTTTCTTGTATAAAATATACTTGAGAATGAACCCACTTGGGTTTTTTATGTTTATTCTCTCTTTCTCATGGAGCATTTTGCTTTCTAGGGTTTCATTTCATTCAAAGATTCTGAAAACATTATTAAACCCTCCAAGCCTACACCAAAATTTGAAATAAATTTTGCGGAGTTTTATACTAAGAGTGTGTTTGAGTTACATTATTTTATAAGAATGTATTTTGAAATAGTAAATTGATGAAGAATTAATGTGTAGTTTTTGGAAAAAAAAAAAAAAGTTATTGATACAATGAAAAATATTATTTTATTGAAAAATGGATCGTTGAAAATGAGTAGAAAGAATGAAAATGAAAATTTTAATGTGGCTCAAATAAGGACCAAATCTTACACCAAATTGAAAATCATCACCAACCCATTACACCAAAAATTGTACCAAATGAACAATATTTAATTAGTTTCTTCAATTTTTTTTCATTCTTACCTATTTATATTTATTTAAAAATTATATATTTATTTAATAAACTATTACATAAATAATTACGTTTCCTTAACGAAAATATTAAATTCATTAATAATAAATTTAAAAAATGTATTACAAATAATAATAATAATAATTAAAAACGTAGAATAAAAAATAACACAAATAATCTATAACAAAAATTTGATTCAACATGGAAAAGAAGGCAAAAAGGACATCAACCATTTCGATGCAAATTAAGGTGTTGGATTAGAGAGGGATTTCATCAAATTCTTGGTGCAAAATGGGGAAAAATAGTGAAATGGTGCAAGGGCATCTCTCGCCCTTGAACAAAGCTGTGGATTTTGAACTTGTGCTTGTATGATGCGTGATGAGTCTGATGACAAGAAGGCTGTAAGATTATCATGTACAGAAGTGTTACTACAGATTTACACAACTATAATTACTCAGATGCTACAGGTACAGAATGTTAAAACCTTTCATGTTTATTCCTATATGAATCAGCAACTTTCATAGGTCCATACACAAGATTTTCTACCACGGACTTGTAAAGACTAAAGAAATAGAAAACTAGGGTTGGGGACCTGGGGTCCCCGAGGAGTGGGGAAGTGAGAAGTTTTTAGATTGAATATACATGGATAAAAATCATAATAAAAGAGCATCAGTCACGTCTGTACGCTGTTACCTGTGATTCTAAACTTCAAATATAAATCTATTTCCAAAGAATTACATGACATAGTGTTATTGCAGATAATCTTAATTGTAATACACAATACAATCAAACCTAAGCGGCTCGTACATCCAATTAATACCAATACCAGAGATCTAATGTGCAAAGGGAAAACAAAAAAATAAAAAATAAAAATAACTGTAATCTTTGTGGGCATCAGTAGGGTTCAAGTCTTCAAGATTAACATCATGAGGATATTTTGGTAATTGAACAGAACTGAAGACATGTCTGGGAACTTGTTGCAATAAGTGAGCAAGGCCCAAGAAACAACTTTATTCCTGAGCTTGACAAAACCCTAAATCTGCTGACTACAAGGAAAACTCGTCATTAATTTTTGCAAAACAAAATATTAATGAGATAGATTAATCCTTAACAAGAAATAAGAAACCTTAACAGTAATTGTGAGTATTCATATTTATGTGCAAAATCTGCTGCCTTTAAACCCTAATTAAGGAATTTGTAAAGTTATACAGTTTGCAGGAGCAGAATGAGGCGTACCTTTGTTTAGGTTGGTAGTTGAAGGTGATAATACTTTTTAACAGAGCACGAAAATAACGGATTATAATTAAGCAAAATGAAATCGTGATTGATTACTAAACAGAACTAAAATATCAAGTGAACATTAAGCAGTACAGGATAAGAAAACAGTGAAAGGGAGCTCCCTTCAGTCCAAGTACGGGAAGCTTAAGATTCAGCTTGACTCTCGCATCATTCACTCAGTTACCGTGTATAACCCATCAGCTACACAGCATTTGGATGAATGAGTCGACAGCAAATTGAATCCTACTGCCCCCCATAACTGGACTGAAGAAAGCTCTCTTCTAAAGTTGCATCATCAGTATTCAATAAAATGGTAGTTAAAAAATTTCAAGCATCTTTCCATGGAATAAAGATGAAGAATTTGACACAGTCAAAAACCCATAAAAAAAATAAAAATCCAAGCACCAAACTTTGGAGCTCCCTTTTACTTTTTAGCTTAACGTATTTTATGTAAGAGTGGTAACAGGGAGGGGAGAAGGATGAAGGCAGGGACTTTCTTTGGATCGGGGGTGGGGGGAGAGGTAGCTAAAGAGATTGGAAATTCACTTCAGCTCTTGAGTATTTTTGGGTAGAAACATGGCTTTATATAGCTAAGAGAGAGGCAAGGATTGGACAATATTTCTGGTTATAATAATATGTTGCAATGTGACATAAAGAGATGCATATTCTTTCTTGTACACTCCCTCCTATTTCACTGCACCCTGGAAAGCACTGCTTTATGCTGCAGATTTTTAAATACAAGTCATTGACAAAATAACATATTCCTTGGTATAAATTGCAATAGTTTAAAATTTTTGTACAAAGATTGTGACTGACTTGTTTATGAAAATTGTATACTCTTACGAAAAATAACCAATTCCTTCCGAGATTCAAACCTAAAAGAATAAATGAATTCTCTCTTAATCAGTTTAAATTCCTTTCCTACAATAATTTTATGTAATCACTGTATGATTGATTGACAAAATACAGGGCTAATTTCATTACAAGCATATGTAATGTAAATAAAAAAACAAAACACAAGGTCTTATCATATGAACAGCGAGGGTTTAAGAATATTCTTCTTTTTATCAGTAAGATTAATTAATTAATCTCCAGCATATCATCATACCACTTCTACTTGATCCCTGAGTTGAGCAATGCTGTTGGCTGAAAATTTCTACTCTTAAGGTGCCACACCAAACCCTACTTTTTTCAGTAAAATTCCATAACTTTAGTTAGGGCTTCTATTTAAATAATGTTATCTAGCATCAATATAGGTGGTTACAATTTAATATTCAGTTAAATGAGATATATAATTTTGCATTTAAATGAATTTATCATGTAATGTCACGTAATTGACACCTACACTAATATTTAACATCAATGATGAAGAATAACATTACTCTTTCTATTTAGGCTAAGATTAAGTAATGCTCTTAATAGAAACCTAATGTAAGAGAGAAAATCAATTTGTACAGAAAAAATCTCCACAGAAATACAACATAATAGAGACAAAAGTGGGTCCATCGTTTATTTTTTTAAAAAAAATGTGCGGACCACACCCTTGTGTGAGTATTCTACTGCATTTCTACGAAATTTTTTCCTTTGTGTGCAGCACTTCTAAATCTAAGAAGTCCGTGTAGACTGCCCCCCGGGGCACATTTAAGTTGTTAAAGGAAGGATATTGCTGAGCTTGCAACCTCGGCGTGGGAAGTTCGATTCCTGGTTGGAGCAGTTGAGTGGTGTAATAATCAATATTGGTTAGAATAGATTGGTGATATAATAACCATGGAGGAAGGCTCCCTTGGGGTCAGGAGTATAAGGGGTGCTCAAATCCTGGTCAATTTGGACATAACCCGCGGTTTACTTCCTCCAGTTATTGAGGGGCCGGTGACTTGTGGTCCAGGAAATTAGTCTGACT
>CAIGRS010186708.1:0-10173 GCA_903798395.1 Fraxinus floribunda | reverse complement strand
ATACCGTGCCATGTGTCGATATATGGTTAGACAGTTTAAAAAAAAAACACTTTTCCACCCAACTTTTTTCGAATTCTCACACAATGTAATTCAAGATGTAACCCATGGAATATGCAGCTAACATAATTCTTCAAGTTCTACTTGAAATGGGAGACTTTGAAGAAAAAATTGTAGAATTTTGCTATTTGTACACCAATGTTACACCCCACTCATAATAGAGGGGAGTCCACGACTATTAAAGAAATCGTGAACCCCATATTGTGAGGGGGCTATACACTGAAATGTCACATAGCAAAATTCAAAATTATTGTGCTTGTTTGGGAGAAATTATAAACTGTTTAAATTTTAAATTGGTAGAAAAGAGCGTGAAAAAGTAGGTAGTTGTTGTGGACCACCCTTCCTCTCAATCCACCTATCATATTGGCAATTGTTTTCCTTGAAATTGAATGGATGAGCTGTTATTGGACTTTTATGCAAGTTCGCAATAATTATTTTCAAGTATTAGTTGTAGTTAGATACTAAAGATAATGACATTACATTAAAGTAGTTGTTTTGAAATATTTAGTTCATAAATCAAAATCAACAAGTAATCACATATTTTATGAGATCCACAATTTTTCAAACACATATTTTATCAATTTTTATCAAAATCTGATTTTAATCCTCACCAAACATAGGCTTAAAGTAATTTGAGAATAAAAACGATGTAATAGTAATTTTGGAATTTTATTTTTTTATTGAGTTATATACGAGAATTTCCCTTCTAAAAACTCTTATTTTCAAGGGAAAAAACCACATGTACATCAGTTAAATAAAATAATTCCATACATACTATATCTTTGAATACAGTACTAAAAAACTATATAACATTGTTGCCCCCTGTGACATAGCTCAGTGGTGCAAAGGACATGAGTGAGGTAGTCTCAGCTGAGCTGACAGCCGCAGTGTGAGAGTTCGATTCATACCTCTAACAATGTTTGGAATTGGGTTCTTTGTAGGCACCAGTACGACAGCTCTGTACCCTGGCCCGCTAAGGCACATCCTGCGATTTACCTCCTCCACGATGCTCTAGGGGCGGGGTGGTGGGGGGCGCTCAAGGTAACCGAAAATCAAACATAAACCATAACGTATGCTAATTATAAAAATCATATGATAAAAAGTACTCGACACATTGGGGAAGAAATACTGTTGTTGTGTCTTCTTCGTTATCAAGAATTAGATCATAGAATCAATTTTTTTCTGTGATATCTTCCAATGGTTGTCAGATTTTGTGATTTTCGTTGGTTTGACATATGATATAATCTGTATATAAGTTGCTGATTTTTAGTCTGATGAATTACACAATCTAAGTGTGTGATTTGTATGTATAATAGCTTCTGATGTGCTGATTCATACGTTCAATTTGTATGTAAAAAATGATCTTCAATGATTTGTTGGGTTTGTCTGTAACATCTAAGATACTGTGTAACTAACGAATTGGCTTGAGTATGAAATTTGTGCAAACTCTCATGTGTTGAAATGATGTATTCTCAATGAAATGAAACATTTTACCTGAATATGCGATAAAACTTTGAATATATAAGAAGGTCACATGCATTCTGGACGATTGTGTAGACTATATAATCTTTATGTTCAAATCATGAACTACATTCATGCGTGGAGTTTTCCTGGAAAAATCAATATTCCATGTAATCGCATCTATGGTATGATTTAAGTATTGTAACATCCACAATCAAATGTGATATCCGATAATATGATTGTATAGTGAATTGGATGAAAAACAGAAGTTGAGCAAATGTCTTGGTTAGCTAGTGAACGTGTTACTAATTATGGTTAAAGATACATTTGCCAGTTGGTTGCAAGTACGTCGATCTAGTTGAGATGATAAAGATTGAATTAAGGATGATGTTGGATTTTTCGATACCCAATAAATTCCGGGCAATGATGTTAAATAGTGTCGAATTATATTTCATAGATCTCGGCCGATGAGTGAAATAACTATCAACACAATCAATTTATAGGCTCAACCCGAAAACAATTCGGGCTATTGGAAGCAACTTAATTAGTTAATGTTACTCATAGCCACTATAACTCTTGGATGATCTTTTTAATATGCTGGTACATTACTTTGTTTCTTGGCCCAGTGGATGATATAACCTAACCTATATATATGCTCATTTTCTAGTGTTGGAACCGTGTGTGTTTTGTGAATTAAAGAAAAAAAACTGTGGTTGCATCGTGTTCTTTGCCTTGCCTTTCTCTCTACCTTTGTGGCTTCTTTTGCAAACACCGCCATCTTATGTTCTTGTGGGTATATTAGAAGTAGCAACCAAAGAGTTATAACATTAGTTGTTGGGTTGGAGAAATTGGTTGATTGTGCTTGATATTGTTAAGTTGAACTCAGCCCGAATTCTACCAAATCGAAGGTCCGTTCTACTACAACCTTGATATTGTGAATTTTTTTTATATTATTGGGATACCTTATGTGCATGGTATTACATATATGGTGTTACGTTATGAAAATTGGAATGATCTAATACCAATTTGTTGTGGGAAAATAAGAAATTAAGTAACAATATGGAGTAAAGATCACAATAACAATGTAATTTTGCAGAGAATATAGATTTTATTATAATAAGAAGAGAGAATACAAAGATTATGTATTTATAATTTATCTAACTTTTTCTAACTTCTTACTAAATCATAATAAATAGCCAATTTTATATAGAGAACAAATAGGGGATGTCCAAACCCTTATAGTAGAGTTCTAATTGAAATAAAATGCAAGAAACGGAGTAGAACGGAAAAAATCATGCAAGGGTGAAACAGGTTGGGCGATGGCCTCGGCGCCGGGCGCTCACTTTCGGGTCTTCTACTCCAAATCTTGATTTTCTTCATCTCAATGTCCTCTTCAAGTCAAACACAAATTCCTATTCCCAGTAGGCTTCGAAGTAGAACTTCAATTAAAATTCACCAAGTAAACTTGAATAGAATTCTAAAAGCATTCCAAATTGAATTCTTCTTAATGTATACTTTAATTAGAACTCTCAATGAGTTACGGATTGGCCAAATGAAAACTGCAGTGTTTATAAACTATGAGGTTTATCAATATATAGCGTAGGTAGGATTAGGAATGACATTTCTTTGATGCTCTTTTTGCTACTAAAGAGAAAACATGACGATCTAGCATCATATTCAGTATTGTTGTGACTCCAATATTTGGAGAATTTGCATTTGTTGGTACAGGTGAGGAGGAAATTGTGTAGCTCCAAGTCAAAAGTTGATCGCCATTTATAATTCAGTCAAGAATATGCATTATCAACAACAGTTGAGTGTTTTGCATCTAGCTTAAGAAATATCAAGGTTGTTTTGTGTTGACCCCAAAACATGTTTCCAACATATGTTAGGCCCACTCGTGCATGCGCAAGCCAGATCCAATACGTTAGTGCGGATCGACGGTCAGGATAGCTCCAGAGATTGAACTTGGGAGAGGCTCAACGACACGAGAAGTTTCCGTTCGGGCTCCGACGAGATAGACGGAACACAATTGTATAAGAAACCAATCAATAAAGAACAAGATTTGTAATTGAAATATGATAATAGATGAAAGAATAATAGAGCTCCAAGTGTTTAGAGCTTAACCCTTACATATTACATGGATGGGGTATTTATAGTAGTACAAATGAAATGGTGACCTTTGGATCAATTTACACATGGCCTCACCCTAGCCGAGACGTCAAGTCCTAGCAACCAAGTTGACCTTCCTAGCCCTACAAAGCATTAAATGCTCCTATATTTGACAAGACAAGACATTTACATACTTCTCTCAAAGGTCACATCAATCATTCGTAACAAGATTTTCATTATTAACAGATCTGTGCACATGGGCCATCACCAGCTAAGGAGCCTCGGATACAACAATGGCCTCGGATGATGGCAGAGAGCCTCGAAATAAGGGCCTCGGATGTATATGGGTCTCGAATAATATGGCAAGAGGCCACGACCTAGTTAAGATGGCCATGTGATAATACAAACCGTTTGAATTCTACGGCTTGGATCGGTTGAAGTCTGGACGTCCCAGATCAACTGGGCCTCAATCCAATGGCTAGGATTGCATCCTTACTTCATATAAAAGCTAGAATCATGCCGTCTCAATACTTTACTTTTGCAAAATATTTGTAACATCCTCTCCGATTTTCCTACTTCCATAAAGTATTCCAGCTATCGTTCTCCAGCGAGTCATCCACATCTTCATCGTCTAGGGTATTTCTCAATAGAAAGGAGGGTCTCCTCAACTTTTCATTAATCATCTTGTATTTTCATTTTCCTCTTCATTTATCATGTCTGCTAAGACGTCTACGGCCATTACAGTAGCTATACATGGGGAGGAGTCCGTGTCGGGGGCCTCGGGTGAGTGGTATAGCATGACTAAAGAGCCTATATATTACGAGGCGAACTGGGAGGCAGCAAAAATCCCTTCTTGCATCACTTTGTCCAAATTAGCTGAACTTAGCGATACATATTGCATACCTTATTACATAGAACTTATAGCCCCTAAGCCTCATGAGCGAGCCTGCTTTTCAAGGCCAGGATGTCTAGCTTTTAGTGAATACCTGTTGAAAGCGGGTGCGCGTCTTCCTCTACACCCCTTCTTTAGGGCAGTGTTGAGGACATTCATGCTATCTCCTACCTAAATGTTGCCAAACGGATGGAGTCAAGTAGTTGGGACATACTTCATGTTGAAGGATGTATCCCTAGGCGAGGACATGCCTCTGTATGTCTTCGAAACCATGTTTCATGTTAGGGTCGTAGGAAAAGAAGACTCTAAGGGTGGTACTACATCACCCCTTAGGGATCCCATTCATCCTTTGTAGTTGGGCTCAACTCCTCTATCAAGGGATAGAAGGAGTCCTGATTCTGGGTTAGGGACAGGTGGCAGATGGTTGAGGGAGACACCGTCCCAGCCTATACTGTGCCGACCCAGTACTATGAATCCTGTGAGAGTCTTGTCTTACAGTGTTGATATGTACGTTAAGTCTCCTGGGACTGACCCTTGTGCTTGTTTATTTGCAGATTGTAGTACTAGGTACGAGCTTTTCGAGGCTGAGTGGGGTGTCATTAAAGACATTTATAAGCGATCTCCGAAACTTCGAAGCTTTGCCCATCTTCTAGAGAGAAACTAATACTTCCTCGATTTTGGACTGATGGCTCCCAAGAGTAAGAGGTTAGAGCGCTAACTTTAGTAGTTTAGATTTTTTTTATGCTTGTAGATAAATTCGCCAAGAAGGAGTACCCTTTATCGGATATGGCCAGTATCATGAAGGCCACTGCTACTACAGGCGCTAAGGCTCTGAAGCATTCTTCCTCCGGGGTAAAACAAGTGAAGGCGAGGCCTGATCGCCTCAGCAAGAATAAGTCTGGAGAGGGAGCAGGGGAAGAGGCTCCTAATGAGGGTCATCCAAGTACCAATAGAGGCAAAGGAGTGGTGAAGGAGCCTCAGAAAAAGAGGAAGTTAGCCCGTACAAGTGGGTCTTCTGCAAGTTTCAGGACCTCTGTGTCCCATGTTGAAAAAGGAGCCCCCAAGCAGTCGAAACTTCTGCAACCCTCCATTGACGCTGCCAAGGGGGGACTGATTCGAAAGGCAATGAAGAGGCGAAGTCGGCTAAGTTACCAGCCTTCAAGGTCACTAAGAAAGCCCCAGTTGAAAGGACCCCATGGAAGTCTGGGAACTTCCTGGGAGGCAGGGATGATAAAATAGCCTCTGCGGTGGTTGAGATGCTACCACCTGAAGTGATGGGTGCCACCGAGGCGTTTCATAAATTCTGGAATAAGAGTTGGCAGAACTACGTGGCTACCTATGACGTAGAGAATCTCACCGCCACGTTAGTAAGCCAAACTGCCAGGGCCTTTGGGGCGGCTCTTGAATGTCAAACCATTTTTTCTGATATCCAGCAAAGGAACAGAGCCTCGTTCGAAAAGGTGAAAATGGTGGAGGCAGAGCTAAAGAAGGCGAAGGCAGATGCTCTGAATTGAGGGCCCAAAAGGTAGAGGATGAGGCTAAACTAGACTCTGCCTTTTCTGAAATCGAGGCATTGAAGAAGGAGGTCTACGAGTCTCAAAGCAAGTGGCTGCCTTAACTAAGAAAGTTAAAATATCTAACAGCCACCAGAAGGTCATTGCAGAAGCCCTGGAGAAGGTGAACTTGGAGCTTGCTGGGTGTAGGGACTCCAACAAGTTCATAGAAGAGCAGATAAGTTGGAAAATCGATGTTCTTGAAGCGGGTGAGATCGTGGTGAAAAACTACATTGCTAAGTTTCATCTCACCGAAGAGTATCGTCGCTTCGCCCTTTACTGGAGGAGGGTCGCCTATAATGAGATGATTGAGAGGGCTGATAAGCTTTATCCTGAATTGGATGTTTCTGAACTTAAAGCAGAATTCCTTGAAGAAGAGGTTCCTCAAACCCCAGCTGAGGAAGATGAGGTTGTTGAAGTGGAGGATGAAGATGAGGCTCCTAAAGAGGTTCTCCCACCTCCACCAGCTGATGCTCCTGCGAACGAGGCCCAAGCTCCTCCACCTTCTAGCTCCAACTAATTGTGCATCTTTTGTGCCGCTTTAGCCCTACTTTTGTAATTATATCTTCAATTAATGAATGAAATTCACATTGTTTACATTCTACTGTTTTTCCTTCCAAGTAATTGGTCTTCAACACTTTAGTTGAAATGTTTTGAACTTTGAATGGACCGTTTGACCTGAATAGCTAGAAGCATCTTAACTGTAACTAATCAACTTGAATAACTGGAAACATCTTAACTGTAACTAATCAACCTTCATCAGATGCTTTTAAATCTCCAAGTGCTTCAACACGTTGTGAGATCCAACTTCTCCCTTAAAGTTCAGCCTCGTCACAGGGAGGCATGTGTTGTACGCCTCGGAGTTCAAGCAAGGTAGTCCCTTTTGGGAATCCAGCCTCTCTTCCGAGGTGCCCATGCTTCCTTACTTGGAGGATGGTTTATCCGAACAAAGGCTTCTCCCTTGACGTTCGACCTTGTCAAAGGGAGGCATGTGATGTACGCCTCGGAGTTCAAGCGAGGTGGTCCCTTTTGGGAATCCAGCCTCTCCTCCGAGGTGCCCACGCTTCCTTGCTTAGATGATAGTTCATCCCAACAAAGGCTTCTCCCTTGAAGTTCAGCCTCGTCAAAGGGAGGCACGTGATGTATGCCTCGGAGTTCAAGCAAGGTGGTCCTTTTTAGGAATCCATCCCCTCCTCCAAGGCACCCACGCTTGAAGACGTTTCCAGGAATAACACACTTATTTATTTACAAAGGCTGGGAAGAATTTCCAGTTGTGGATTACATTCATTGATAGTAAATTCTTAAATGCTCAATGTTCCATGGATGAGGTTGGACCTTGCCATCCATGTCTTTGATCCAGTAGGTACCGAATCGGATCTCTTTTTCAATACGGTAGGGCCCTTCTCAGTTGGGTCCCAAGGTGCCCACCCCCGGTTCCTTCGAGGATAGGAACACCCTGCGAAGCACCAGGTCGTTTATTCGGAAGGACCTCTTCTTCATCTTAGTATTGTAGTACCGGGTCATCTTCCTTTGGTAGGGTTGACGCCGAGCTGCTGGGCCTGCTATTGCTGGGACTTCATCAGCAGTCTCCCTCACATGCCTCAGAGGGGCGTCTTCCTCTGAGCTCATTTCTTCTCAAACTTCAAAACTTAGAAGCTCAGGATTTTTTTGACTCTCGGGGCTTCCTCTTGCTCTTTTCTCAAGAACAAATCATTTTTCAAGGGAGATGCCCAAAATATCTTCTTAAACAGCTTTCTCCACGGGGTTGATCGTTGTTATAGTGTGGCTTCCCACAGACGGCGCCAATCTGTTGACCCCAAAAAATGTTACCAACAGATGTCGGGCCCACTCGTGCATGCGCAAGCCAGATCCAACATGTTAGTGCTGATCGACGGTCAGGATAACTCCAGAGATTGAACGTGGGAGAGGCTCAACGACACGAGACGTTTTCGTTCGAGCTCCGGTGAGATAAACGGAACAAGATTGTATAAGAAACCAATCGATAAAGAACAAGATTTGTAATTGAAATATGATAATAGATGAGAGAATAATATAGCTCCAAGTGTTTAGAGCTTCAATAGCCCTTACATATTACATGGATGTGGTATTTATAGCAGTACAAATGAAATGGTGACCTTTAAATCAATTTACATGTGACCTCATCTCCTTGGCCGAGGCATCAAGTCCTAGCAATCAAGTTGACCTTCCTAGCCCTACAAAGCATTAAATGCTCTTATATTTAACAAGACAAGACACTTACATACTTCTCTCAAAGGTCACATCAATCATTCGTAACAAGATTTTCATTATAACAGATCTGTGTACGTGGACCGTCACCAGCTAAGGAGCCTTGGATGATGGCAGAGAGCTTCGGAATAAGGGCCTCGGATGTATATGGGCCTCGGATAATATGGCAAGAGACCCACGACCTAGTTAAGATGGTCACGTGACAGTACTTAGTGACGAGTCATAACATTTTGCATGTCTAAGACTGTATCAAAACCAAATGTTTCAAATTTATTCTACCGAATGGGTCTTTGTAGGCTACAGAAAAATGCGAAAGGTTTCAAATGTCTGAGCTCTACTGGAGTTTCAGTTTAAAGATGGATTTTTGTATTCAAAACAACCACAATTATAAACAAACAATCATAAACAATAATTGTATATACAAATTCACATTTCATGTCGCTGTATTGAGTTCAAATTAATCACCAAATAGAGGCACTTCACTTGATAGAAAAACCACTTCCAGTCACGTGCCATTAAGTTACCAAGTCTTCTTGATCAAGCACTACATAACAAAAACATTCTGGTGTTTATTTCCCAACTCAAACATATCAGAATTTAGAGGGCCAACTACAAGGGGAAAGGAAGGTGTGCATAAACTTAAGCTATATCCCTTAAATATGAATTCTATTAATTTAACAAGATTGGGAGAATAAGAGAGCCATCAAGCATGAAAGATGCATTGAAGAGTGAGTTTTGGAGGGAAGTTATGAAATAAGAATACGAGGCATTAATGAGAAATCAAACTTGGATAGTAATATTGCACAAACCACACTTAAGATTGTGGGAAATAAATGGGTGTTCAAAGTGAAGTTAAATGTAGATGGATCATTTCAAATGTGCAAGGCAAGACTTGTTGCAAAGGGCTTCCATAGAACACTTGAGACATTGAGACAGATTATTCAGAGATTTTCAGTCCCGTGGTACGAGCCTAAAGAATTAGAATAATCTTATATATTGTTATATTAAAAGAATTGATGTACGAAACAGTTGAACATTAGCAAAATGTAGTAAAATTATCGCGGAAGCTCGCTCCAAAGATCTCAAAAACGGTGTTTTTGGGCTTAGTTTCATGTTACATTTCTTTATCAAACAACCAATTCAAATAAATCCAACCGACGACCAATATATTCACCTCGATTGCTCCTCAATCTCACCCAAAAAGATAACGATGATGATTTGTAACCACAAAGACAAGAAGAAAACAATGAAAGAAAGGCACAAGAGAGAGGCGAAATACACAAAGGAAGTCACCGGCTTTTAGAAGCAATGGCAACAGGTTTTTGCTCTCTCAAAACATCCACGATTTCCTCTTATTTCATACACAAATCACACACAAACGGCTAGGGCAAAGACAACATATATATTGGCTAGATTATGATTTGATTGGACCAATAAAAGGGTTAAATGAGCCAGATTCAAAACTATTCAAGAGGTAATATATATGGGCTATGAGCAATATTAATTTTCTCTTCTGGGAACAATACATAAATCATGTTTTTAAGTATTACTATTTCAAAATTAAGGATAGAAGTTTGAAATTTCAAAAATCAGGTTTTCATTAAAATTTATTTATGAATTAATGAATTAATTATATATTTTATTAATAAATATATAAAAGTCATAGATCTCTGCAATTTGGTCACAATTCAAAAATTCTATAGGTTACAGTTCGTTCATCGATCACAAATTAAAAATTTAAAAGTCACAATTTATTCATTGGTCACAAATCACAAAATTTATAAGTCATGCAACTTATTTTATGGTCACAAAACATCAAAGAAAAATGTCACAGATTACTTTTATTGGTTACAA
>CAIGRS010186701.1:0-29805 GCA_903798395.1 Fraxinus floribunda | reverse complement strand
ATGATCGATAACTGAGATTGACACATATTCATATCTCATAATTGATCGGATTATATTGACGAAAGGATTATAGTTTCACGATAAACGAACAAATTTGATTTTGTCATACCACGTGACATTTCCTGTCACATGTATTGCCTTGACACATTGCTAGATGTCAATTTGGGACAACAAATGTGAATTAGTAATAAATTAAAATGGGGTGTTTTAATTTATCGATTTCGATTATATCAAAATAATAATTCACGTTGTTTATTATCGTGATTGAGAACCTAATGAGTCACAATTGGATCATCATTGGAGGTTGGACAATTGGACAACTTGTATTGCAGATCGTGATCATTCGAGTTCAAAAATTAGAAAAGGGGTTTACAGAATTCATCAAATGTATTATTCTAAATACACTTTCTTTCTAAACACAAAACAGATCCTTGTATGAGAATTGAATTGTTTTATTTTCCGTTGCGTATGATTAAGTAGATTTCATTTCCCAACAGCAATGACATGGGAAAGTAAGTCAATAACAATGCTTCTTTAAAGAAACAAATTTTTATTCATAAAACTGCACCAGTCGAAGAATCAAAATTGAACGTCATATCAAAAAGTCTCGCAAGCAAGCTCAACTTGTCTGTCTCTATCAGTGTCCTCAACTGAATCTGGTGTTGACCTGATGACAGAGATTGCTCCAGCTTGATATAAAAAACCGGCAGGCAACAGCTTCATCTACAGTATCATCAGGTGACAAAGCCTTCCCAATCAGGTGTTCAATATTTGTAGAGAAGTATGATAAGAGAAGGAAAACGGATAATTAGATTTCATAGCTGGTACGTATAACCCCCAAGCAAAGTATGCATTGTCTCAGCCATAAAAATACCTCTGACAATCACAGGTTTTGATGATAAAATGGACAATATATCATTGGTGTACCCATTCTATAGACTAATACAATAAACAAAGACCTTTGATTTTTTAATATAAAATAAAATAGTTACTTGGGACTAGTAGACTAGATCAGGAAAAACAATGTAGGCTACATGTTTGTAATTTACTTAACCATCCTTTCCGAGTTAAAATTGGACAATCAACTCTAGGAGCTGCTTGTTTATTTTTGGGATGCATATATTATAGGAAATGAGTAACAAGAACACACTTTGAGAAGTCGTGTAAAGGAAAATTGATAACTTCTTGAAAGAATTTTCGACCTTCCAAGTGCCAATCGTGTCTATATAGAGGCCCAGTTTGTTGTTTATATTCGATTAAGTTGGTACCTTTTAATCGAATGCAATTCAATTATTTTAATTGCTTGCTTATTGCTATTTTGAAAATTTTAAATTGTGGGTTTGCAGGCCCAGCAACTTGTTAACGTCTTCCAGAAAATTGGATTTTTTAAGCTCCTTTTTCCACCATTCATATGGCCAAAACCCCAAAGCTCAGGATCGTCGATGGGGACATATTGGCTATGAATCTTAGGTATATTCTTCAGATCATAATCAAGAAGGAAAATAATTATACAAAATAACAGAAGCAAATAAAATAAAACACATTATTTGATGTAAATTTGTCTAACAAAATCCCCTTTCGAACACACACACTGAGAACCAGAAATATAAATTGTAACAAGCAGGCAGGATGAGTTTTGTGAGAACTCCTGCAATGAGGAGCAGCCATTCTGCATAGCATTGGACTTGAAGTTCCGTAAGGGAGAGCAAACCAAACTATGAACAAGGATTCTACTTCCTGCAAAAGTCACACCCATATCCTGCCACAATTAGATGCTAGTCATTTTGCAACATAAACTTCCTAAAAAAACCACTTATCGACTTAAGCTCCATTTGATGAACAATTAACTTGTTTTTTTCCATTCTTTTTTTCATACATAGTTGAAAATTTGAATTGAATGGTATTAGATTAGACTACAAAACCTATCAAACTTAATTAAATAAATTTTGAAAAGTTATTTTTATAAAGGAATACAAGTTCTTCAAAATTCTCAAATGTGATACTTTTTTCTTGACGACAATAATTTGATATTTATCCAAATTTCAAAACAAAACGATAATAAGTTCTTTTAAATGATAAATAACTTTCACTATATTTTTTTTACTTGTATCTTCATTTATAAAAACTTTTATTAGAGTTGTCAACCTACTGTACTAAATTCTATGACACAAGAAATTAGTTCATTCAGATTTTAAAATGTATTGTTAACAAGATGTACTAAATGGAATCGGATAATTTATAGTGGTCTCAAAGTCCCAAGTGATTAAAGAGAAACTAAAAAAAGTGCGTGCAAATGTAGGGGGTGAAACTTTAAAATTGCAAGCCAATAGATTAAATGATGGTATGATAATTTAAGTGCTACAAGGAAGATTATAATCGAACTCGAGTCACGCAGTAAGAAATAAAAGAAATGTTTCAAACTTTTATACAACAATTAATCACAGAAGCAAGCAGATTGCAAGTATATGTGATGCTGCATTTTGAATAAGAGAGAAGTCAACTGACCCGGCACTCTTCTTTGATGGGACAACTAATCCTCTTTTCTCCAAGCTCTTAAATCGATCTTTGGCAAGAGTGCAACAGCCCTATTTTCAAACCAAAAATGCACGTAATATGAGCAAAACATAATCCTATGAATATTTAAACCAATGTATCATAGATGCTCTAGGTAATGAAGTTCCGATGGTAAGTGACCATAAACAAAGAAGGTAAATGAAAACCAAAACTACAAACCTTCAGCTGTCGAAGGGAACCAGTCTTTTCTTCAGATAGTAGGACTTGGAGAGGAGCAGGCACAAATCTGAGACAAAAGATTTAAATCTACTTATGCTCATACTAAAGAGAATCCCAGGCATAGCAAAACTAGAATAACAAATATACCTAAATTCCAAGTCTAGAAAGATTGCACCTCCCTTAATTGCAAGGACCTCACCTAACTAAGATACTATAATACTTGTATATAAATTTAAAGGTGAATATTCATGCATCCAAACGTTCAGACAGGTTTCAACAATTTTATAAAGATCCCTTCACTTAATTATTACAACTACCAATCAGCAATAAACATAGTATACCCCAGGACTGTTAACTTTTAACCATATCTCATAAAAATGCCGTACTTGTGCTTTCCCAGGCGGGGTGGACAAGCTTTCAGTCGTTCCTTTTTAGCAACAATGCGACGGAGATGTCTCTTGCTTTTTTCTTCATCCTCTTTAGCTATTTCTTGAAGTATATCCGGTAAGCTGTGTATCACTAGAAGCCATTAAAAATTTACACAGAAAAAAAGGGGGATGGGGGTGTCATACTCAAGGAATATTTGCAAACATTGAGAGTACCAGTCAATCTCTTTTGAGAGTTTCTCCACCTTCTTGGCTTCTGCTTCTGTTCTCAACTGTTCCTTGCGTCTAATCCTCCGATTCATCTCAACTCTTGTTACCAATTTCGCTTTGTGAGGCCTAAAAAATTTGGGGGAAGAAAAAGAAATCACAATCAAGATAGTATCTCACATTACTAGCATATTTCAGAAAATTAACCTAACAGGTATTCTTTTAATCAAGAATACTATTTTATTTCCTCTAAAACGGGGCTTGGGACCATTAAGATAATATCATGTAAATAATCATCTGGACCAAGTTTTACACAAGATATGTGATGTAAAAAATGTAAATGTAAATGACCAGGAAGCGCCTAATCTAACCAATTAAACATTATGTGTGAGTAGCTTATTACTGTATGAATAAACTTAGATTATTGCCCCAGTAACTTAAAGTCACCACATATCAAATTCAAAGTAACACATTTTTGTTAGCTCACATAATAAATATGATTCAGATGCTGCAGAGACGTACTCACAGTACCCATATCTAAACAGGGATGTTCCCGGCAAATTATCAATATTCCTCTCAAAGTTGGGCTTACTAATAGAGTCACAAAACTACAATCATGAATCACGGTTTCTCTCTCCTAGTCACACATGAGGTTATAGTCTTCGGCCCATGTGACTTTATGCCAAGGTAACAGTTAAGTAATTACCAAACTTTAAGCCCCTTCTGTTTGAGAAGACTAGTGATGCAAAAACCAAGTCTAAGAAGAGGAAAACCGAAAACCTGGTTATGTGGTATTGCTTCCTAGATTAAATAAACGCAAAATTCAGAAAATCCCAATCTTAAGGGAAGGTTACTCAAAACATGACATATTAAATAAATATACATAAAAGCGAATCAGCAGAGAGTACAGTTGCAAATGCTCAATTTATTAAAGAATTCCCAAATTTGATATACATAAAAAGTAGTGCTCAAATGTATAAATATTCCTAAAGAGGATAAAAAAGGGAATCAGTCACGATAATGAAAATAACCAAATTAATGAATCAGACCTCTTCTCCAGATCTGCTTCTCCATTGTCAATTAGATTTTCATTTTGATCATCCTCATCTTCCCCATCCGCATCAAGAAAATATTTCTAATGACGTGGCAATCCATGCAAAGTGAAGCCAAATAGACATATTTCATAAGGGAAATAGAAAAGCAAATGGTGATTGAGATGAATTACGATTAATGATCTGTTAATGTTCATATAAGATGAGACCTCTTCCTCATCGATAACTTCTCCAGGAACAGTTAAAGGAACAGGCTCAGGCCCCAATTCGTCTCGATAAATTTTTTGCATTTCATCTGCAACAGCAAGAGCCAATGCATCCTGGAATAATAACAGAGATCATATGGTGCGCTCAATATTCAAACAGAAAAACAGAAAGCCAAAATATGATAATTTAATATCAAAATGCCATGGAAAAATAAAATATAAAAAGTAACCTGATGGCTTTCATGTGCGGGATTGAATGAACATCCAGGAGGTTCAACTTCGACAGCAGGTATAATGGAAGGCTTTCTTTTCTGTCCTCATTTATCAATAGTAAATCCACAGGCGACCGAAAAAAGTGAGTACTATTGTGTTGAAACGAAGTTAATAAGTTGCAACATTAAACTTCTTTGAATTTCAGTAGTAGTCAGCAAAGAAATATATGCCTCTGTGCTATATTTTGTACATACAACCAACTTGACAATCAACCATGACTACTCAATCGAAGCACAAAATATTATTATTACTTTTTTTGTAATAGTTCGCCTAGGATTTTAGTGAAGCATAAACATCAACCTTAACTAATCTACAAGATAAGCAAATAGTGTAAAGTGGGTAGGCATATATTATTTTACCTTTGTAATTTTGACTGCACCTTCACCTGCTAGAGTAAATTGACAAACTTTATGAGAAATGAAATCTCACAATCAAATCTTTAAGAATATAACAATTTGTAAATAAATAACAAAGAGGAGACATTTACCGTCCCATAAATCCACGGCGCTGGAACCCAATACACCTTCATCCTGAAGATTGATTTAGAATACATAAAATCAAAATCATACTAGTAACTTGTCTCTATAAGCTCTCTGAAATATTTTTAGAACAATTCCTAACCTTCTCGCCATCATCATTTTTGTCATTAGTAGTTTTAGCAGCTTTAACGTTTTTCTTGGCTTTCTTCTTCTTTTGTATAGAGGATGGAACTGGTTGAACAAAAGGGTTCCTTTGCAATAGACTATCATAACGCAGTACTTTTTCTCTGCTTTTCTCAATCTTTCGCTTCACAGAAAGGTCTGCCAATATGTTAAAAACAAGATAAATCTCTCTTATATATTTATATTCTCCAAATATTATTATGGAAATGCATAAAAATTAAAAACAATAATAAAAAATTACTTTGGCATCAAACAGGCATTCAAAAAGCGAACTTAAATAATTGCGAACATAGTCTGCTTCCATAAAATTCAAAATTTCATTAAACCAATTTTCCGACTAAATTAGCTAAATTAACCCAAAACCCAGATATGAAATAAGTTCTAAATAGGTTCTATCCACTTATTCATAATCAACGGAAGCTAAGACCTACCTAGCAACCAATTTTCTATCAATAAACAAGAGCCCAGAAAATAAAATTTCACATACATAATTTATATTTTTAGTTTTACCTCTGGACTTATCAACGTAAAAAAGGGATTCACTGGGGGCATTAGACAAAGAACCGCCCGAGAGTGCGTCTTTTGTGTTATTCTCATAGTATTCCTCGATATCTTCAGTGCTTATATTAGCCCTCCACGCCTTCTTTCCTTTCCTAGAGCTCTTCGCTTTCTTTCCCATTTTTCTCTCTGTGTGCTATGTGTATACGTTACTGTCTCTGCTTTTGCTCTGAGAAGAAGTGAGAAAGAGGAGGTTCAAGAGGGGAGGGGAGGCACAAGAACCAAAACTGAACCCTAATAGCAGGTTTTTTTTTTTTGGCTCAAAGATAATTACGATGATTCCCCTTGTACTTTTAGTTATTGTTGCTAAGGCATCTCTAAAGTAAAAAATGACACAATTATATCCTACGTTGAGAATGTTTGGATGACTTAGGGTCTGTTTGGTATTGCTTAAAATCGGATTAAAATTGAAAATATAGTCGTTATTATGTCTCATTCGTCTAATAAAATTCAATAATAACGACTAATTTTTCAGATTTAATCCAATTTTAATCTTCACCAAACACTATCTTATTTTCTTTTTAGTTTTACTCACTTTTATCGAGAGGAGCTCTTACATGTCTAAATAAGTAATTTATGTATAACTTTTGTTAATAAGAATATATTTATTTTTACTTTTATTGTCACTATACAAGTTTTTAAAAGATATTTAAAATATACGTTCTTGAAAAAAGCAAGTCTAATTTTACCAAATTTTCTTCTTTCTCATGACACTAGAATATCTCGTGCATTAAGAGTGAAGTAGAAAGTCGTGTAATTGATGTGCTTCACATCCACATTAATAATAATTTCTATTAGCATACCAAGAAAGTGGGCAATGTCAAACCCTCACTTGTTTTACTCGAGTCCATAAATCGCCAAGTATATTCGAGTGAATTTTCCAACAAAAGTATTGAATAGTTTTGATGCCGCTCTATAATGCTTCGAACCCTTCTACTTCTTTTATTGTTATTATCTTTTTTTTTTTAATCAAATAACACTGTCTATCACAAGTAATCATCATCAATCTAGACGACCACCGTAATAAAATTTTATTGACTTCTTTTATTGTTTGAGAAACTTTCATGGTGCTGGCTTGCTTAACTCGATTTTATATACATAAGGCATAAATTCAGGTGTACATCTGTTGAAAAATTGGTTTAATTAGTTGAGTTGACCAACTTTTGACCAATTATTTAAGTGAGTCCTATCCGTTGGCTGAGTGTATTCTACTCAACGAGTAAATTAATGTAATGTATTTATTTTCTCAAAACAAATTTAGGGTGAATGAAAATTTAAAGCAAAAAAATGACTATTTGAAGTTGAAATATATTAGAAATAAAAATTGATGGGAAATTTGAAAATGTCTATCTCACATAGAAAAAACTAGAAAAATAAAAATCAATTTATATTACTCAAGTTTGGGACTTAAGTTTGGACTCCAAGGAGTACCAATAGTTTTTTAAAGGGAGATGACCTACATGCTAGTGTAGGTCATGGGCTTGGGCCAAGTTAGTACATATATTTTGGTAAAATAATATTTGAATTATATTATTGTATTATTATTTAAAATAATTTATTTATTTATTTTCTCGAAATTTTCTATACACGACACATGACATCTTCTAAAAATTGGGGGTTAACTATTAAATTGTATGTTCAAGACACAACTTTCCCGACTGTTGTATCTTTTGTACATACCCTGAATTTTTATTCATTTCGAAATCTTTTCCGATTTTCCGAAATCTTTTGGACCTGACAATTAATAAGATCAATGAGCTTAATCGGAATTTCTTTCATCATAGGGAGGAATTTTCTTTAAAGTTCGAATATTCTGTCAATAGGAGTAGTTCATTGATGTTGCAAGAACCCGAGTACCTTTGAGTGCTGCTCTTCCTTGGTAGAACATTTGAGGATAGAACTCCCAGACTTATTATTTTTTAGAGCGTTAGCCACTCTTTAATACAAAATTAAGAAGTATATATATGCAGAAAAACAAAAAGGTCATTCTTTGTTTTCTATGCTTTTTGTTAGAAATATTGGGCGTGGCTCTACCTAATAAAACCGGCTTATTAGGGGATGATTGTCCTAACCTTATTAAGTGGATCATTTATATTTTCTCAAGTAATGTGGATTCTAATACGTCCCCTCACGCACAGCGTGAACCATGCCAAACAACTGTGAACAAATCGATATTGGGTGGCACTCACCATTGCATAATTGGGCTTAGCTCTGATATCATGTTAGGAATATTGGGCCTAACTCCACCTAATAAAACCGGCTTATTAGGGGAGGATTGCCCTCATCTTATTAAGTGGATCATTTATATTTTCTCAAGCAATTCAAGCAATGTGGGATTCTAATACTTTTCTTGATTTCCGGATATGGTTTTATCCAATCTCTAAATTTTTATCAGTTAATTTGTTTTTAATCAATTGTATAAATATACAATTAAAATTGATGCCATGGGTAGTAACTGATGCTATCTTTGAGTTAATTGCATTTAATTTTTTCATTCTAGCGTAAGCAAATCTTGAAATTTTTAGAAATACAAAAGCCAAATATGGAAATACAAAAGGCAAAGAGAACGAGGTACCGTCATGGCTGCAAAAGCCCAGTTGCTTGCTAACCGGGTTAGCCCTCCAAGACAATGCTAAGATTTCCCCATGCCTGACTTAAAAAAAAAAAATCACAGTGCACTCGTAGAAACGTTAAAACCATTAAACATAGCATGTACTCTGCAATATGGAGAAGAAATCCCATGAATGAAATGCGAATGAATTGCATCTTCCACAATTTTTGGCTTTTGAATAATTATATCTTGGAAAACCAATGGCATAGAAAGGCTATTGGTTTTTGTAAATGAGAAAGATGAGAAGTAATATTGGGATCACAATATTGTATTTTCTTTTTCATTTTCAGTTTTTATCGGATTTGGAGTATAATTGTAAATTTGTTGTGGTGTATTTATTAAAAATGTATTTTAATTGTGGTGTAAATATAATGTGGTATTGCAAGTAAATTTTGTAGTGGTAATATAATTACCCATACAGAAAAAGTTCAACTTTTTATATTTATCCAATATGCTCGTCCTGAATAAACTATTCGACTTATAACATACCAATCGAAAATTTGCTCATATTTAAGATTTTCTTCAGTGACGTTCTTTCTAGTTACGATATTTCCCTTGCGATGTTTTATGGTACGCTTTCTCTCCAAATATTTTATGTTAGCTGATAAGAATCACGTGGTCAAATATATATCGACAAACAACAGCAGCTTAGAGACATGATTAGTTGCATGTTTGATATGCTGAAGGGTTTGCAATTGTTTGTATGTTGAAAAGGCGGGGCCATCGGGAATTTTTCGGGTCATGCAGATAATTAAAAAATTGAAAGTAATTTACTAAGAATATTTGCACCATTGCTCTTAGAGGTCCACACTCCACATGATGTCTTGATTTCCACAAATCTTGATTGTGCATCAGAAAATACATGTGCATTTCTGCCTTTTGAAGTTCTGATAGATCAAACCATCTCCTTGTGATATCAATTATCATTAAATTAACATTGGAGTTTAGACCTTTTGATGTTGTTAATGGAAATTAAGACCTCTAAGAATCCAATGCCCACAAAATCTAAGAGTTCCTCTGTGGAGGACAAGCCACGACCTAAGATCAGGGTGAAATGGTGGACAATGGTAGCTGGTTCTTGATGTGAATGGGCTCGTTGAAAATTAAATTTAAATTTATAAACAAACATGTCTTATGTCTAACGATGTAAACTTCAAGACGTGCGGAAAAATTAACACTGTCTGAATATGACAAGAAGGAACCAAAGTTAGAACACAACTGAAAGGTTTTGTTGTGTTGGCTTTGGCATATTACAAGTTGGCATTCTGATTTTGTGTGGTTCAATTGTTACAACCTGTGAATCTTTCTGGTCCTATAACCTGTGAATAAGAGGAGACAAGGACACCCTCATTAATATATTTTTCTTGCACACTATTTTCATGAAAATTAGTTTTGAACAGCTCTACCCCGTGACAGGAACTTATCGCTTATTGATTTGTTCTCATTTTTGAATGGTGCCAATATGTTGCTATTTGTAGAAAATTATTTGTGTGATTCTAAAGTATGGTAAATTAGCACTACCCAAATATTCTTTCCCATTGAATATGAAATAAATGGCGACCTTAAATTTCCTATTCATGTATTAATGTCTTGAAGAAATATGAGTGTGTTTGAGTCACATAATTTTGAAAGAATGTATTTTGGAATAGTAGATTGATGAAAAATGTATGGTTAAAAAAACGTAAAAGTTATTGATGTGATGAAAAATATTATTTTATTGAAAAATGTGTGGTTGAAAATGAGTAGAAGAATGTGAATGGAAATTTTAATGTGTACCAAACATGGATTATATCTATAAGTTATATTTGTTTGTTCGTGGTACTTTTGGTCCATGGATGGAGCTTTGTTTGTACTATAACTCGGGTTTTCAATTCGACCTGCCTTGTCGGGTTGTAAAATATTGATTTGTACAAAACGTGTAGCTCTCTTGCCCTAGTATATAGCCCTTGTTTGGCTCACATTCTCATTTTCATTTTTTTTTTCTTTATTCATTTCAACCACACATTCTCCCAATAAAATAATATTACATAAAAATCTAAAGTTTTTCATAACTTTTTCACCACACATTCTCTCATCAATCACTCTTTTATCATGTATCTATATGCTGTGCTAATGGTGCAGAATTATCGGATCTCGGAAATTCTTATCATATTACAATGCTTACTCTTTTTTTTTTTTTTTTTTAAATACAATGCTTACTTTCTTAGTGAAATGGTAAAGACAAAAAAGTATAGCTGTCCTAGTTCCAGGATTCTTGCACGCACGGGTATACTTCACTACAATTAAGTTAGGGTTCTTATAGAGGAAATATTTTGTAGCCTTGTATGGTAAAAACTTCACATGCAATTACAGCAGGAAAATTGTAATTCTTATTTATCAATTTATAAAATCGACTAATTTTATTCTTGAGATTTTTTTATATAGTCAATCATATAACTTAATGGTATAAAGAGCTCAAGTAGAATGCCAATGGATCGAGAAAAATATAATATAAACAAGCTCTATATCGATTTCTTAGATGAATTTTATTAAAAAGTGAAATACTATAATATGTCGAAAGTTTATTATCACTAATATTTTTTTTAAAAAAAAAAAATTATCATCACATATTCGTTCTCACTCACTTTCTAGCTAATTTTCTTCTCACTTCTATGTATAAAATAAGAATTTATTTTTGATTTGTAATTGTAACATTTGCATGTGAATGTACGTTCCCGAAGAGCAACTCACGTGAGTAATTCTCAACGAATCCAATATTCCATTACTACTCTTTACAACAAAGATAACATTCACGGTGTAAAGGAATTTATGTGTTTTGAGAGTCAATACAAGGTACTAACCATAGAAAGACAAAAGATAATAAAAAGAGGGGATGTAGATTTAACATTCATTGCATTGGGTATTGTATTCATTCTCATGTTCAAGTTCAAGTTCAAGTTCCACCAAAAATGACTTTATTATTGAAGTTTTTGTCAAGTGAAATTTCTTATAATATACTTCTTACCTATGTATCGGACGAGTGCATGTATAGCACAATATTTAGTAGATAAACGAAACACTCTTTACTTTAGCCCCTGTTTGATGGGATTAAAATCAATTTTTTAGTAGATTTAAATAAAAGTTGATGAAATGTGTGGTTGGAAAGTTGTGGGACCCATAAAATTTGTGGTTAAAATTAATTGTTGCTTTGATTTAGGGCTTGTCTGATAACAATTTTTTCAACCAAAAAATCAATTTGTGTACCGTTTTTTTCCACACCATAGGCCCCACCAATCACCACGAGACAACATAGTCAAACATTTCGGCTATAAGTGCATACAAGGGTCTGAATTATGCTTAAAAATTTTACCAGACAAAACCTTAGATTAAAATTTGGATTTTAATGAGTACTAAACAGATGCTTAATATCTCTATCCCAATAAGAATGGAAGCAAACCTATCAACCTTGATCTTATATCGTAAAAGATCTTCTTGGCTCAAATGGCATCAGAATCCAACAAACTCAAAAAAGCAACGATAAAGCTCAAATGAAGTCAATGTCTTGCTATAGCATAATATTGATAAAATTCCACACTAATTGAGTGCACAAATACTAATCAACGTATATGGTTTGCACTACTCATGAAATTAAACTTTTGACACGAAACCTAAACCCAATAAATAAAAATCGAAATTAATCCAATCTTAGAATCATTAACAATACCCCATAACAAGTTTTGATAATATAATAACAATACTCAAAGGCTATGCCTTGAATCATTATGCACTTTTTCTTTAGTACAATAATTGTTAGCAAAAAATTCATCACCATGCAAAACATGCATGTTGGTATAGGCCAATGAAGGCATGGAACCATGAAAATTTTCAAGTCATGCTTATTAAAAATTAAGTTTAATTACGATATACAAAAGCTAATTAATTAATCAATTAAGAACCATATAAATTTAATGGAAAGACAAGACAAGGTTGAAGCAGTAATGTATAGAGTGTGTTTGTTTTGTTGTAATGATTAAAGAGGGAACATGTGAATATGTGTGTACGTACATGATTTGTCTTTGAGGAACGAAGACAATGTCTCAAGCAAGGAATTATGCCTACTTACAATACCCAACTGTCTATATATATACTGATAATGTCTCGTGATATAGCGCTTGTCTGGTGTAGATTAAAATAAGATTTTTAGTAGATTTTGATAAAATTTGATAAAATATATGATTAAAAAGTTGTAGATTCTATGAAATATATGATTAAAGATAATTATTTACTTTGACTTGAGATTAAAATTAAATTTTGATTTATACAGGGAATATATTGTCACCCCCACAAATATGTGTATGTATAATTAAAATCCAGTTAGGAGGGGGCTCCTTGTGAACTCCAACTAAAGTAGCAATTGAAAATAACTTGTCTCGAACGATGATGGCAATATAAAAGCTAAAGAACTAAGTTTATGCGACATGGTCATACCCCTTGTGACTATTCGTCCATGAGTGTATCGTACGTTTCTTCAATTTGAGTTCACTTTAAGACTCAAAACACTTGAAGGGGATTGAGTAAATTTATCTTGGTTCCCAAGTTCGAGAAGTTCATATAGCTTCATCATAGAGAAGTGACCTAGGTATATTCGATCCCTTGCCGTGCCTCCACTCTAATATCCAATCCCATATTACTCAAATCGTTATCAACTAACTATTGGAATAAATTTTCGTGTACTTGCTCTAGTACGTCATAAAGTATAGTATAGATGTCTCACTATAATAATAAAAATATATGGTATATTTTTGAAGTAGTAGTTGTAGCACGATTCTCAAGTGTGAGGTACAGGCATTTCGTTACACTTCCTTAATAATTAATCCTTATTATATTTATTATCATCTTTTCGTTTCCTATGCTAATGAGTTCTACAGTGTACTCCCTCACACGTTAACATCACTAAAGTTTTTCATTTGAAATGTTATCATATAGTTATTTTGTATTGTTGTAGTCGTACGATCAAAGAAATTATGTGGTGAACTCGCTCGATCCGTAATACTTAATTGGAGTGATTACAAAAATGAGGCGTGAGACATATTTGTTCGCAGTCGTGTCCAATTCTATGTACCTCTTGAATAGTCTAGAGCTAATTACTGTGGTAAATTTTATCATCTCTCTCAATTTTAGGATAAACTACGATATAGAAAAGACAAGATGCAATCGTTTATGGGGCCACGCCATTGTTGTCCCTTTTGCGGATTAATAGCCCTGAACTTTAAAAATCACCCAAATCATCACTGAACTTTGCAAAAGGTTTACACATGGTCATTGAACTTTAAAAATCACTTCATTCATCACTAAACTTTCCAAAAAAATTTCACAGGGTCACTCAACTTTGTAAAAGGTTTTTCAGGGGATCACTGAATTAGTGATCATTTGGAAATTTTTTTGCAAAGTTTAGTGATGAATGTGATGATTTTTAAAGTTCAATGACCTCGTGAAAACCTTTTGCAAAGTTTAGTGATGATTTGAGCGATTTTTAAAATTAAGTAACCCTATGAAAACTTTTTGCAAAGCTCAATGACCATTTGGGTTATTAACCCCCTTTTGCTTGATATGAGTTGTTTCCTGTTGAGAATTCTATGTAACTATGGTTTTTCATTGTTTCGATATTAAAAGTGGATCGTTATACGATATTTATAAGACTAATGAATCCACCAACAAAAACCCTTTAGTTGAATAGATGTTTTCCCATTACCTTCATGAAGATAGACAAAGTTATAAGTCATCACTGTGAAGGTCAATTAGATGCATGAAGTGATGAGTTGGAGATTCACTCTATTAATTCAATTTTATCACTCATTTCTGAACTTGCAAATGTAAGTTGTAGAGTTGTTACAAACTCGACCAGTTCGAGATTTTTTTGGTTAAAGGTTCCTTCATGCTCGACTCTCATGTCTCATTCAAAATTATACCTTCAAAGTTAAATCTCGTCGAGCAATAGCAATTATAATTTTCCTACACCAACTCTTTAATATGTACAGTCATGGGGTGACCTAGATTTTACCATGGTCCATAAATAAAAATAAAAATATGGAAGGGTAGATACTTAGTGAAATAATAAGAGTGAGATTTATTCTTAATAATATTGATGAAGGTTGATGGAAGATAGCACGTGTAGAAAGAGAGAGGAAAAGAGAAGACAAATGTGACGGCTGTTTTCGAGAGGAGCTCCAAATTCCCCGTGAGGAGTATTTGGAGGCTTCTCAATATTTTCACAAACTAAACATTTTATTTTTTGACGCATTCCTTCACTTATTCCGATAATATAGTGTATACAAACAAATATATGACCATAATAATTCATATATGTTTCACCCTTCCAATCCAAGCCATGATCACGAGCTCGTCATATATTCATTCCCCTCTCTCTCTCTCTCTCTCTCTCTCTATTTTTTAAACTATGTTAAACTGTTAATTAGAGCCCGTTTGGGAGGGATTAAAATTCGATTAAAATTGAAAATATAACCGTTATTGGGTTTCACTCGTCTAACAAAAGTCAACAATAACGATTAGTTTTTCAATTTTAATCCGATTTTAATCCCTCCCAAACGGGCTCTTAATATCCTTTCTACTTGCTTTTACCATTCTATCCATAATGATGAATATCTCCATTTATAATAGGTTTACTCGGACTGGCTGATACAAAATTATAACATGCCACGTTCGGAGACGGAGAATGCCGTAAAACCTAAGGAATTACGCTTCATGTGCTCTAGTAATACGCATCATCATAGTTGACTGAAGTGTTTCTATGGCTCATGATTGATGTGTGTGTGTGGTGGCTTATACTCGTTATTATATTATATTTTATAACTTAAAATTGACTGTTAATTTTAAATATTTTTTTTCTTGATAGCTACTTTGTATTGAAGATAGGTATGTATTTGATATTTTCGTTTCGTTTTTTATTTTATTTTATTTCTTTTTTGGGACATATAAGGGAGCCGAGATGCATCTTTCAAGATGTTAATTGCTCCATCTTATCTCTCTTCACTCTCGTGGAGAAAATGACTTTTGATATATATATTTACCAAAGAAATCTCAATTTTGTATAAGAATTAAGCCCTGCTTACATGGCTTAATTTCATAGGGGCCTTATAGCCCCTCACTGTAGGGGCGGGCCCCACCCGCTATATTAAAAAAATGTGGCCCCACCCCATGTTTGTAACCTAGTAGGGGCCTGTGAAGCAGCCCTTATAATTGTAGCAATTTCTTTGTATAACATTGCAAAAAATCGATAAATAAAGAATTAAGAAATAGAATATCAGCTAAAAAACCAAAACGATCCTTGTAATTGTAGCAATGTTCTTTGTATAACATTGCAAAAAATCGATAAATAAAGAATTAAGAAATAGAATATCAGCTAAAAAACCAAAACGATCCTTGTAATTGTAGCAAGGTTCTTTGTATAACATTGCAAAAAATCAATAAATAAAGAATTAAGAAATAGAATATCAGCTAAAAAACCAAAACGAAATAGAAATGGACATAACTACAAGATTTGCAGTCACTTCTAGTTTAATTCCAATGCAAGCATACATGTATGCATTACCTTCTTCTCTACCATTTCTGGGCATCTTAACAAAATGAATTAATGAAAATAATAACTTTTGTTCTCTACATGAGGTAGTTCGAAATAAGAATTAGTAGGTCGCGTGAATGTCCCAACTAAATTGTCACCTCTTTAGTACTCTCTACATTATCACCAACTCCGTGAAAACCAAAAAAAGAAGTTAAAGAAAGGGCAACCTAGTAGTTTCACAAGATTTATCCTAGTATTCCGATTAGTGTAATTCGATGTCTTTTGATAGGAAACGGACGCCCGCGAGCATGTGGGAAGCAAACAAGAGATGATATTGATTTGAGAGCACCTCCTCTTTAAAAGGCTGCATCTTCAGAACTTACAGAAAATAATACAAAGAAGAATAGATAGGAAGAAAAAGGGGGGAGTGATAGAGAGAGAGAGAGAGAGGTGGAACTGGAAACCATGGATTCTAGAGAGCCCAAGAGAGACTCACTGCATGATAAGTTGCAGCTTCTTCGTTCCATCACCAATTCTCATGCAGTAAATGCACTGTGCACTTTTCAGCCATTACTTGGTTCTCTTCCACCATTTTGAGCACACACACACACACACACACATCTTCTAATTTATACAATCGGATTATCATCTGATGAAAAACCTTTAATAAATATATATATTTGTTCTCAATAACATTTTCTTCGTTTTTCAAAAAATTATTTTCAATTTTTCTCGAAAATCACTTGTTCAATTAAGGCTCTCTCCCGCTATTCATATGTTCTAATTAATAAATTCTTGGTTTTCATTTTTGATGAATCCCAGCGTATTTCAATTAACTATGAAGACACAAGTACAAAAACTTTTGAGGCTTGAGATTTTATATTGTGGACTTCTTTGGGATAATTCTAACTCTTAATTTGTTTACTTATGTCAGATTAATGATACATCAATCATAGTAGATGCATCCAACTATATTACAGAGTTAAAGCAGAAAGTAGAAAGACTGAAAAAAGACGTAGCGGGTGCAAGCAACCAGAATTCGTGGCCTGTAAATTCTCCGAAACTTTCTTAGTTTTTAATCTACTTTTTTACTTAGAGCTAGAAGACATGGTAATAAGAATTAAGAGCTTTAATATTTGATATGTTATGTGCAGCAAGTTACAGTAGAAACCCTAGAAAAGGGTTTCTTAGTGAATGTTTATTCAGCAAAAAGTTGCTCTGGATTGCTTGTTTTCTTATTGGAAGCTTTTGAGGAGCTTGGTCTCAATGTTCTTGAAGCGAGGGTTTCTTGTAAAGATAGCTTTCATTTACAGGCATTTGGAGGAGGAGAAGTAAGAATTTTTCGATTTCATTACATTTTAATTTTCATTTTAAGATGCTTGTATATATATCACCAAACAATGTCAAGACTATACTAGGCATGAGAAATTCTACTTTCACATGAATCATGTGTTAGTTGCATATTAAAAATAAACAAACATATGTCACTTCAAGCTCTTAGATTCTCTCGATGTCAGAGTGAAGGATGGCATTTTTGAATAAAATCGAACACCCTTTACCGATCAATGTCTCGATTTCTTGCAGAATGAAGAAGATGAAGAAAACTACATCAATGCCCAAATGGTGAAACAGACAATTTCAGATGCCATCAAGAACTGGAATGGAAGTGATGGACATGAAGACTGATCAGAGACATATGCTGTTATATTTATCTTTCTTACCATTTCCTTTGAATTTTCCTTTCGGTTAGCTTAATCAAAGGGATCAACTAGTTTTCTAAAATTTAATAGGCCACGATCGAATTGTGATAAAGCTCAAAAAACATTTTGAGAAATTAATGATCAATCCACAATCTTGTTTTTTGCTTTGATGTAAGTCGAACAAATCTCACTACTAGATGATTGTTCCATATGTCTATATAGGTAAAACATAGCAAGATGTGCTTCATTGCAGCCGAAGTTTGTCGACTACTTGACATTTGATGCAAAAGTTACCTAGCTAAATGCTTTTTCGTAAAATAGGACATAAAGTTAGTGTATATAATCCAAGAAACTAGGAATTTTATGCACCTTCAAAGGCATTCCTTCAAAAAGAAGTGTTGTTCGAACTTTTGTCCATTGTGAGTAAAAAAGGAATTTAATAGTGCGTCATATGGCATGCATATGGATATGGCACCTTATGGTTTTAATATACACTTGTTAATGAGAGATAATAAAATGATCTTGACGTAGAAGGATGGTATCAGTAAGAATTTCTAACATTTGTATTCGATATTTGATGGTACGATGAGGATATGTTTTGGGTGAGCAAGGAACAATTGCCGTGGGATTGTCGCCTGCAGGAAGGGATTGGCCATCGACCATGGTGGTGGGATCGAACTGTTTTCCTCGTTAGAGGTGTGCTTTGATATCACGACAGGAGTTGCACACTTTATTACTCGAATGAGTTGAGTAAATGCAGTTCGAGCTGATATATATAGTGTTTGATCCTAGTATGACTAAGAGTAGTTATTTAAACCATTCTAATTGAACTAAAACTAAGGTTTTATCTTATCTCTTAACAATATATGTGGCAAGGTCACCACTGAATATGAAGTTCATGAGATTCTACCAATCAAAACCATTAGTCCAAAATGCTAAGGTAATGTGTGTAGTTTCTAGCGATATTATGAACCAACAAAGGAGTTCTTATGAACTACCCAATATCTTCAATCGATCTTAAACATGGTTGAGCAGCTCGCTCTCTCAAATGATTCTCTTTTAATTCATAAAGTATCAACTGTAGCTAGCCGCAAAAACTTTTTGCCCGAGCTGGACTAAATTAGGGTATGGGATCTCTAGCTAGAACATCACAAGCATTAGACGAGTTTCAAGGAACGCTATAAACATTGAATTGTGTCGGATTGAACCTGAACTGGCTAACGAGTAGTGTACCATATATGGTTTGTCGACACAATTATTCAAATCAAACAAATAATTATAGTGAATGCATAGTGCTGAAAAATATTTGATAATGTTAATTATAAACCCTTGTTTGAAACTGAATTTCTTTCAAAATCACATTTCGCCTACATATTGTTGAAAAATGGTGACTCATAATTTTTCCTTACTTTTAACTGCACATTCTTCAAAAAAATCACTTATTAAAAATCAATTTCATGCAAGGGCTATAAGTTTTTTAAAAAGTATGAAACTATTTCGTTGTACTACTATTTCTGTCAAAATCTATGAATTAAGCCCATGTTTGACAGAAATCTTTTTGGAAAGAATAAATTTTTGAATAGTAAATTTTTGGAGAATGTGTGGTTAAAAATTTGGATTTACTTAAATAATATTTTATTGTGCAAAATGTGTGGTTAAAAATGAGTATGAAAATTTTTTTTTTTTGAAAAGAGTGATTGTCAAACAAGGCCTAAAATTTAGGAACCTTGTTACATTACCAGGCCCACATGGGCCCTGGCAAAAGTAGATAAGCCCAAAATTTAGAGTCCAATCTATCTTTACAAAGTCCAAACTCCATTGGAAATCCTTCTATCGTCCTGTTTCCTTCTCTCCAATTTATCAAGTTTGTAGTAAACTCGCGTAACCACCACGATTTGTCCAGTCATTTCTAGTGAACTTTTCCCTTTCAAATCCACCTTTTTTTCCCGCCATTGCTAACAATATCTTCCTCTGCAATCCTTTCTGTAACGACACCATAATATATATAAACACACAAACAGAAGTTCATAAATCAAGTGACATACAAAGACGCACTGATATGTGAAAAGAAATGGAGACGCGGAAGAGAAAACCCTTATCAGACCTGACAAATACCTTCAATTTAATCCCCACATCCACTCTCCGTAAGCTTGTAGCCTCAAAACCCCCGAATTCAATTCTAAAATCAAATCCAACAAATTCCGATTCCGAAACCAAGTCTGGTACTAGTATCGGGTCATCCAATGTTAACGCTGCCCGGAATTCGCATATCGTTCAATTTTCGACCGACCCTTGTCGTCCACTAACGACAATTGCTTCACCTGGTAATTTTGTTTAGGACTTATATGTACATTTTTTTTTTGTATGAATTAGCGTGCCTTTGTGCTTGTGGTTTTATTGATAGTGGGATTTAGAAATCTAGGGTTTTGGCATGCCCAAATTCGCTGCAAGCATTGTTTGTCCTTGTGTGTGTGTACAGTGTGTATGTGAGTGAATTTTTCTGTTGATAATCAGGGTGGGGATGATTTTCAAAGTTGTTGCTTATATGGGAAATTTTACTAGCTGAATTATAAGTTAGATTCGGAATCGTGTACTGCTTTTTCAATGAAATAGTTAATTTTGTTTTTAGTCTTTGTTACTAGTATTTCATTTTTCTTTGGGATTTTTTTTTTATCTTACCATTGTTTTGTTGTTGATTCGTGTGAGAAGTTTGAGGTGTTCTTTGCGAGCTTAAATTTGACTTTAAGGTCTTTTAGGTATCATTAATTTTTAGAAGTTTAGACTGAAGAGTTTTGGGTTTGCTTGGATGATCTATTAATAGAGTAGAAATGATTTATATGGACATCAGACTTGGGTTATTAGTTTCTCTACTGTTTCGATCTGGGTATTATTTGCGAATGTTGTTTTGACCCAGTACAGAACAATGGAGATGCTTAGCAGTGATTGGCAATTTTTCATGCATTTATTTAGTTCACGTTCTTGAGTAGATTTCAATCTACTTATAATAGAGAGCTAATCTGCACTTTACTGCTTACTGAAGGTGATGGGGATACTAAGAATGGAGCATCCAGTCGAAGACGGACCACATATGGACCTCAGAAAGAAAGTGATGCTGTTGCTGCAACCCATAGCTCCACTTCTCTTTCGAAGAAGAAGGGTAAAGGGAAGGAAATTACTGTACCATCCTATTGTCCACCTCCTGGGAAAGCAGAGGACTATGGGAACCCAATTCACGGTTCTTGTAGTTTTCTGGAGAAATCAATGGAAAAGGAGAAAGGAAGTCGCGGTCCTTTTAGTGAATATGTTAAAAACATGGAAGTTGGAAAGGAAATTCTCAATCCTTCTAGCTGCTCATTTGAAAAGGGAGAGAAAGGGAAGACAATTCTCAATGCTTCTGGCTGCTCAACTGAGAAAACAAAAGAGCTAAGGAAGGGAATCCTTAATCCTTCTAGCTTCTCATATGAGAAAAGAGAGGAGAGAGGGGTTGTGATTTGTAGTCCTTCTAGCTCCTCACCTGAGAAATCAAAAGAGATAGGGAAGACAATCGCCAATCATTATAGCTCGTCGTTTGAGAAAACCAAGGATAAAGGGAAGGCTGTTGTCAATTCTTCTGGCTGCTCAATTGGGAAAACAAAAGAGCTGATCCTTAATCCTTCTAGCTGCTCATATGAGATAAGAAAGGAAAGAGGGGGTGTAGTTTGTAGTCCTTCTAACTCCTCACTCGAGAAAACAAAAGAGATAGGGAATACAATTCTCAATCCTTCTAGCTTGTCAGTTGAGAAAACAAAAGATAAAGGGAAGGCTGTTCTCAATGCTTCAGGCAGCTCAATTGAGAAAACAAAAGGCCTGATCCTTAATCCTTTTAGCAGCTCATATGAGAAGAGAAAGGAAAGAGGGGTTGTGATTCGTAGTCCATCTAGCTCCTCACTTGAGAAAAAAAAAGAGATAGGGAAGACAATCCTCAATCCTTCTAGCACATCAGTTGAAAAAACAAACAATAAAGGGAAGACTGTTCTCAATCCTTTTGGCTGCTCAACTGAGAAACAAGAGGAGAAAGGGAAGTCCATTCTCAATCCTTTTGGCTCCTCGGTTCAGACAACAAAGAAGAGGGAGGAAGTGATTCTTGTTCCTAGCTCAGTTGAAAAAATAAAAGATAAAGGGGCATCTACTACTGTGTCGGTTAATTACACTTCTCGGAGAAGAAAAAGTGGAAAGAGGACGATAGATATTGGGGCTTCTAGTTGCCCTCCTTTGCTGAAGGCCAAGTAAAGTAGCATACTCTCTCCCTCCCACTCCCACTCCCACTCTCACTCTACTCATGCGTACATAGACACGAACACCTGTGGACACAGATGCAAGTGAACACATAAGCGATACTTTCTGTTTTTGCCAAAATTGACTTTGTGAACTTTTCATATCCCATTTGTCATACTTTGTGGACTGTCATTACTCTTTGAGCACATGTACTATGTGCATAACATGCTTATTTTAAAATTTCAGATGCATTGGAACCGCTGGTTTCTTATTATAGACAAATGTAATGTCATAAGTTATATTCCATAGTTGATTTCTTTTAAAAGTTGGTTTTATTTAACTTCTCATGATGGTAATTTATTTATTTTCTGTTGTTCTCTCTTCATTTTACAGTAAGACATTGAGCCTTTCTGTACAGTTGTTTTCTTCTGTTATATTTCTGTATAATTTATACAGGTAGACTATTTTGACTTCAAGGTATTTCACTTACTGCCTTTATTGCTATTACGTCTTTTTGTTTATATTTTGGGCATTTTCTCATGGAGTGGAGAAGTTGGATCATGGATGCAACAGATAATATTTTTCAGCATGAAGATTTGTAAGAAGGATATTTTTCTAAAATTTAATTTTTCAGGTGTGGCTTTTATGGATCCTGTGATACATTTCCGTAGCATTCATTTCTGTTTGCCTCAGCTTATTTTTATGTTACATCAAGTATGTTCAGATTTTGGATTGTGCTCATAGTCTGGAATGATATGTTATTTCAAAGCAAGCCAGTGACTGCTATATTCCCTTCTTATTCTCTACCTTTAGCTATCACTTGTGCTGATCTCCTTTTGATTCTGCTATTAGGAATGGTTTTAATGAATCTGGAGATGTTAAACCATCAAAGTCATGGACTGATCTTCAGCCTAAACATAAAAAGGTTTGTACAGATTTCTCATTTCTTGACACACAAAAGGAAATCAAGACTGCAATACTCTTGGTTATTGCATTTGATTGTTCTCCATATTATTCTGTATGCCTTTTCTTGTGCAACTAAGGTTTCTATTTATTCCACTTCTATTTCTTTGTTTGGACCTAAATCCAATTTTGAATTCCACATTAAGTTGTTTCTGTGGATATGGTATATTCTTTTATTTTCTATTTGAATGAAATTATTTATGGACATTTAGATAACTGCAATGTTTAAAAAATATCAATTTGGTTATTGAGGCTTTCCGTGAGGCGAGGCATAAGATTCAATATAAACTAATATAATAACTGAAAACATAGTAAAAAACAATATTACACTCAAAATAAACCTTGAACCATCTGAAAAATCCATGATAAATCATTTCAACTAAATTAAAAGTCTAATTTGCAACTACAAGCATAAAATGGATTGAGCAAAGTAGAAAATAATCGTAATCACATAACAACTACTAATATACACCAATAAATGAAAGTCTAAAACCAATGGAATTTATTTGGACTTTAAAAGAAAATAACATCCAAAGCAAAGAAAACAAATTATAGGGGCATCACACATTTAAGTGTTAGAGAAGAGGGCTAGTGCATGCATGGGCTCTTCATCTCTTTTCTTTAATCTCCAATTTTTTTTTCCGTTTTAATTTTTAGTTTTTGGTTTGTCTAAAACAGACAAAAAACCACCCTTGAAACATGCTGGGCTATGAAATATCAATCTAAAAATCTGAGTCTTGAAAAATCTCAGATTGCGCACCAGCGGGCTTATGCCTTGAGGTATGAGGACACTTGCATGTTTGACAATAGCCCATGACTTATAAGCAATGGAAATGCATGGTTAAAAATGTATGGGGAGTAGGTCCCATGATAAGTAAGGAAGACCTTACTCGTGTGGCTTATTTCAACTTACAAAATTTTGCAGCCCCATGGCTAAAGTGTACACCTTTAGTCTCCTAATAAAAGCCTTGTGCTAGGCGGCTCTAAAGGCTTAAGCCTCGGGCACTTTCAAAACACGAGATAGTTGTTTTATATGGTTTTTAACTTCCTGAGGAAATTCAACTGAAATAGAGCATCATAAAATTGTATTCGAAGCAGACTAGGTTGTCATTTATTTAATTATGTTCTAATTTCCATTTGATAATAAAATATCAGGCCGTTCTGTTTGGCTACAATAAAATATGGAGCTGAACCATATGGAAATGAAATTGTTCTATAATAAACAACTATTATATTGGTGACTGGTCTTTTGACTGGTTGACTATATATTCGTTGATGCTATTATATAAAGAACATTTACACTAAAATCACTTTGTAGAGAATGCCATAATGGTGGCTCTGCTATTGGGAATTTTGGAGTTGTCCAAGCATGAAAGCCCCCATGAATTGGGGTGTCTGATAGATAATCAGATGTTATGTTCAATTTCTTGTAACAGCATAATTGCTCTCTCTTATGGCTCTATTATAATCAGAATTCCCACTTTTATTGAACTTTGATGGTTAAAGGTTACAGATGACTGTCCTAACATCTCATTGTAATTTCCTTTGACTGCTCTTGGTGTTGGCCATGAATATCCCCAACTTTGGCAAAAATCATTGTATTTATTTAAAGCATTCACACATCACATTCTGATGACTCAAACTAAGTTCAGGAAAATATAGGATATGGAGTGTAACCAATTTTAATAATACATGAAATGAATGACGAGCACTTTATTCAAGACTATCCTGAGCCAAAAGCGCTTTTTATAGAGTACCTGATCAAGAAGACTTATTTTTTTATGTCAAAATTTCCAGTATTGATGTTTCAAGGATAATGTGGTTTTGCAGAAGAGGTGCATGCAGCGGAAAGATGCTAATGACTATTGCTTGCCAAAAGATTTTATTGAACAGCAGAGAGCATATTTTGAAGAAATTGACAAGTTTGAATTGCCAGTAGAGGAAGTATAACAGAATGAGTTACAGTGAGAAAGAGAGCTTAATTAGCTTTGCAAAGTAGGTGTTTCTAACATATAGGTCCTTGTATAGTCCCAATGTGATTGGGGTGATGTTTTTCTTGCCAAGTTTTAGATTAGTTTATATTAGCAAGTGATTCTAATGCTGCCAATATGTGTAGATATGGCTCAGCTTTCTTGGGGAGTGTATTGTACTTCCAATTGGTGCCTTTACCGTCGAACTGTGTTATTCCATACTTTAAATGAATTTGTAGACTTGTGGTAGCCACTGAACATAAGTATAACCTGCCTATCTATCCATTTTTCCTTCATAAGTTTGTATTATATATAACTGTAGTTCTATATGGTGCAACATGACGTCGACTTCTTGTTCTTGATGAGCATTTAAATTAATTTACATACTCTGTGAGTGTGCATTATTCTATCTACTACGTTAATCTCACTTTCAGTTGCGTAATGCCACTGAAATTGGTATTGTAAATAATGAGTTCTTGCAGTAAATGTTTAGGCATGTATATAATGAAATTTAAATTTTGTGGTCCACGAATCTGTGAACAAGAGTTTTAGTTGACATGATTGAATTGTTGAATAATATTATCACATGATCATGTTTTAGGACTTTTATTGAGACATTATGGTTGATTCTAACATTGTTTGCAATTCCGTATCGTCGTAATGTTTAGGCATGTATATAATGAAATTTACATTTTGTGGTCTACGAATCTGTGAACAGGAGTTTTAGTTGACATGATTGAATTGTTGAATAATATTATCACATGATCATGTTTTAGGACTTTTATTGAGACATTATGGTTGATTTTCACATTTCTAGGTTAGAATTAATTATTGGACGGAAAACGTGTCCAACCCCCTTGGTTGTTTGGTGTGTACCAGGTAAGCTAACTAGCTTACCTTTTCTTAGTTATTGAAACTTGTTGGAAGGTGTTGAATTTATAAGAGAATGATATTCTTTCTTGTTAATTGTGGCTCATGTATTGACATAGAGATGGTGGTAGTGATGCTGCTACAGATAAGTGATGGTGCAAGGGAATGCTTATCATTGTGCTTTTGAATAAGGAATATGAAATTTGTGCTACAAAATATTAGGAAGTTTCATAACAAAATGGAATGGGTTCTTTAGGCTTTGATTAGAACTCTGTCTAGCTAGTCAGTAGATTTCATTTCAACCCTGCTTTAAAATTACTCCTAAGGGGGAAGGAAGATCTGAAATTCTAGAGCTTGAGCTGGTATTTGAATTAGAATTTGGTAGTACTGTGAAACTCAAGGACCCAGAGAATTGTTCTGTCTCATTAGTTCCTTTTTAGCATTACTTTTAACTAGCATTTTTTGTTGATGGAAGATGGTGAAAAAATCACAAGACATATATTACTTCTATTTACTGTGCGCGCATTATAGCAAATTTCAATGAATCATGTTGAAACCACTGCTGGTCTTTTTATATGAAGCTGTGACACTAGACTGAGTTGATCTTGTGTCTTGGTAACCCTATTGAGTTTGTTTAGATTCATGTCGTGTCAATAGCTTTCACGTTATCGTTTCTCTCTCTTGATACAAGTCTTTGGAACTTTGTCCACATGTGCACCATGCAGTATGCTCCAGGGAATCTAAGAATCACGTCAAGCAGACACTTCATTGATCCTTCTCTTTCAAGAATTTCTCGTCCCTGATTGGTGGTTGAAGGATGAAGTTGAAAAGAGTGGTGACGTGAGGTCTTACCATATTGTGATAGTGTCCCATCTTGTCTAGATTCATCTTCAACGTGCATTGCTTGTTTCCCGTTTAAAACCTCTTACACATTGTCACGAGAATCCAATGAGAAGAAAGAAGGAATAATCAAACAACTGGTATATCACTTCGGTCCTACCTGACATTAAGCTTCTTTTTGATAGTCATTATTCCAACACATTTTAATTCAAATATTTTGCACGTAAATTCAATTTTTTTCCCTACTTTTTGATCACACATCTTTCAAAAAATCACTATTCAAAACATTGTTTTTTTCAAAATAATGGTTATCAAAGAGGGGTAAATTAGACCTATTAACAATTAATGTAAATTATTCAGGCTGTAGAACTCAATTCCATTAATGTCCATTAGCTACCAAACTTGATTGTCAAAGTAAAATCGAAAACTAACTAATGTGTTCTTGCAGACAATCCACTGTTGAGAAAGAAGAATAATCTAACAACTGAGCGTATCTCTTCTGATATTAACTTGGACAGATGAACAACTTTCAGTCATTGTCGTAAATTGTTGAAGTTGAAGAAGTAAACTCTTGTAACGTCTCCTTACTAGACTTGATTGTCGAAGTCAATTCGGCAACCAACTGATGTGCTCATGCAGACAATCTAGTGAGATAAATAAGTTATTGTGCATCCGCGCTTGTTTGGTTCAATATGTTTTGACAAATCAGCAAATAGGATAGGCAAGAGAATCACTTTTGATGGGGAAAGACAGAGAGAGAGAGCCGTAGCGTTCATATATTTGGTGTAGGTGTTTGCTGCGAAACGGAATCTCTTTTCTCATTCAAATGGAAGCATAGTAAGTGGCTTTCACACATTCTTTTCATAGGTATGGTGAAAGGCTACTAAACAAAACCTAGTTTTTGGACCCCCTATTCTATGATTTTTAATTATTTTTGCTGATGCCAATGCCCTTAGTGTCATGCAACAGTTTTGGCATCAACTTGTATGGACTACCATGTTTAGTCTTGTTCAATCATCTCCTCTCCTATATCCACCAACTTTGGAATATTCTTTGGCTTTCCACATGGATGATACAAGAATCTTGGCAGTAAGAAAGTAAATTAAACTAAATGGGGCGGGGATTACTCGCCTAATCGAGTAAACGGGTAGGGATCATTACCCCAAAACGGGTACGGAAAACATTGTCCTCGCCCCGCTATCCGTCCCACTTAAAATTAATTTCAAATTTAAGTTTTTTATCGGACAAAAATAATAAATTTATCTTCATTTTTAAAGAGAACATAAATTGATTTTAACAAATTAGTAAAAAAAGTAATAACATTTACTAACCAAAAACATAAAATAAATAAAAGCAAAAATTAAAATAAATAAAAAATAAATAAATAAATAAATGGAGTGATAAATTAGGCAAGGAATTTGCCCCGTCCAGCTTTAACCGGGTTTGAGGATGTGGTAAGACAATAAAAATATCCAACAGGATGGGGGTGGGAATGACCAACCTATTTCATACATGTCTCGTTGACATCCCTACTTTTGAAGTAGACAGTGAAGTAATCTAACTTGCGCAATGAAAATGGATTCAAGAAATTTCTTAAAAAAAACAATTTATATTTTACATCCGTTTACTAGGATAAGTTTTGTTTAACGACACATTCTCTGTTTCAAAATATATTTTCCCCTAAAATCTTATTTTAATGGAGCCCAAAAAAGGATAAATAATTAACTGAATAAATTTTGGTTTCGAAAAATCATATTGTGCTCATATTACTCAAATATCGATGGGGACGAATTGCGCAATGAAAAATGAAAAATGGAGTACAATCAACGGTATTGTGAACAAGAAGCAAGCAGTAACAAAAGAAGCTAGAATGTGGATACTATTGCTTCATCAAAATATGTTACAACCTTCGAAAATAAAATATTTTACAAACGATCCAAGATGTATAAAAATGGCTCCGTTTGTCTAAAATTATTAATAACTTTTTTAGAAGAACAATAATAAATTCGACAAAATGTGTGGATAATAGATAATTTTATTGACTACTTTTAACATTACACGAACTGAGAAACTCCTCTCATTTTTCGTTGAACGATGACCTCGATTGAAATGTATGATATTATCATACCTAACTTCATTGGTTTCAATTTCAAACAAAAAATATACCAATTTTATTTTTCAATTCGATGAGATGAAAGTGAACAGTGGACACAAAGAGACAAAATAACTTTCTTAGACAAAAATCCATTTTTCGAATAGCTTTCTAGATTCGAATGATTTCGGGATGGCAAGCATTCCTAGTTGAGGATAAATATTGACAAAAATGTAATGATGAAATTGACTTTGGTATTAAAACCAGAAGGCAGTCCACTTGGGAGAGGATAAGTTGCTCAATAATATCAATATCCGGTAAAATTTGAGATTTTTGGTGGAAAAACTTTCAGGACTTGTTTGATTATAACGAATTTCATGAAAAATGTCACATTCGAAAAAAACGAATTTCACTTTGATCGTTTGATTGCAATATGGAAATGAAAACCTAATTTTAATGTACAACCACTTTAAACTGCATTTTCTTTATTTTCATGAAACACGAATTCTTATGGATTTGGTGAATTTTTATTTTCTAACTAACATGAAATTTGAATTCATTTCCACATTTACCTATCAAACGGACCCTTATTGTTAACTTGTCGAAGTTTCTTGGATGCTTTAATTATGGTCCGTGAGTAGTGGAATAAGTTAAAAAAAAAAAAACCAATTATACAGGTGGACTCCAAACAAGGGCGTCTGTCTTGCCATTAACTATATATACACCGGACCTTGCTATGTGTACCAAAACATTTACATAATGATTTACCTAGGAGACACGTGGCGGCCCCCTATTGGAGGGGCGCCTGGCCCCCCAGGCGCCCCTCCAATAGGGGGCCGCCACGTGTCTCCTAGGTAAACCATTATGTAA
>CAIGRS010186682.1:0-19296 GCA_903798395.1 Fraxinus floribunda | reverse complement strand
CTCCATCCCTGGGTACAATGAGTCTGAATTTCTGAGCCCATAATTTGAGAATCAATTATCTTGTGTCATTTGGATTTCTTGTTCGGTATTCTTGGAGAATCTATGACTGCTTCCGTTTGATCTTGAGGCTTCAAACCTTACATCTACCAAACAGGCTCTGCGTGTTTGCCAACAATTTTTAGCAGATTTTAATCAACAAATTGACCGTTATTTTCTACTGCAAGGTCCCACCCGTGAGAGTGGGAGTCAACTTTGGCGGCTGAATTTGCTTTTCAACGGTTCAAAAATCAATTTGTTGGCTTCAATAATGGATACCAGACAGGCCCTAAGTAAGATATTCAGCGTCCTGACAAATTAAACCCACGAGACTGATGCCGTCGCCCCGCTCCGTTCCGTTTGGTGCACTCTGCTCCCCTCACTCCGCTTCGCTCCCACATCGACAATTTTGATCCACTAAACTTGTATTTCACTTTATAGGAGTCACATACAACAGAGAACAGTAGTTAAATTTGTTGGGCGACAGTGTGCAAAGAAGAAATCACAAACCTCTGCCACTTTTTGAACCATTGTCATGGCTCAAATATGAGAACAGGGAGAGTCACCATGGACGTAATCCCATATATTTTTGCATCATCATTCAGTAGCTGTCTTGGTCCTTTGAGAAACAAATAGATCTCTCAGTTTACATATTTATCAGCCACAATCAACTTTATTCAAAACATAAAAGGGCGATCAACAATTCATAGAACAAGAGAACTCAAATAATATAAAACTAATATCCCATTAATGTGTAATAAACTTCGAAGTCCAGTCACGAGGGGAAAGCGTGGAATGGTAGGACTTAGGAGTACAGTGAGGACAAGAAATAATGTTTTTCAGTGCGACAGTTCTCTTTTCCTTTCTGTTCTCTCCTCGCCTAACAAGTGCTTACTGTGCCATACAAATTTATATTTATCTCATTGCAATATAACTGGCATAGTATCGAAAAACGCAAAATTTCACTAAGGGACGTACATGTAACTTTACGTTCTTAAAAAAATTTCAAAACTAGTGAATAATAAACTCTCAAGCATAAATTTGACTTTAAAAATCGCTAATAAAACCACTCATAAACAATTCGTTCATAAAAGTTCAAAATCGGTACATTATAATCGGTACGTCGAAACTCTCGAGCATGCCCTTTGTAGTATCTTTTTCCTTGAAGAAATTCGTTTAGAAGGGACAAGTTGAAGAGTCAAATCACCCAATAAATAAATAAATGCTAAGGCCTCCCATGATATATATGGAATTGACTTCCCATATACATTTTCTTTTATAGCAAAATTAAATTAATCCTCGAGTCTTTTAAAATTTGTGTAAACCTCCCCAACTTCATTTCCACAATTCCACTCTTTAGCAAATTTTGACTTGTTAGATGTATCTCAAAAGTACTAACATCCATACAGTTTATAATTAAATTCGATAAATAAAATAAGCGAAATTCTGGTTCATCGTCATCTTCTCCACCTTCACCCATATCCCCTTCTTGCCACCACCACATAAGCCAAAGCCCAATGCAAGCTCGCCTATCATTGTCATTACCGCCAATCTTAAATTCCACGGTAGACGTCATGGATAAGTACGTATATCTCATTCTAAAAGCTCACATTGTTCGATAATCAAGATTTATACCAAATAGTGCTCATATCAAGATGAGATGGGCATGTTAAAATTCATTTTGGAGACAGGGGACACTGAACTTCACAAAATCAAAAGTAAAATCGATCAATTTGAAGTCAATATTATCTAGACACCTTCAAATTCAGACACAATAGGTCAAGCACACATACCTAATTGACAATTAAATTAAAAATATTTTTTTCGTAGAATATTACTGGCTAATAAATTGCTTTTTTTCAAAAAAAAAACTTTATTTGTTCCTGAAATAACGCAACATTATAATTGATATTTCAGATGAATATTACTTGCTCCTAAAGAGTATAGATTATAATTTTCAATATTCCATAAAAATATTGATATATTGCTCTTGAAGAATTAATAGTAAAACATAAAGTGCTCCCGAAGTAGCATACGTTTCAAAGAATATATCATTTTTAGTTAGTGTTTATTCCTGAAAGAAAACATATAACTCATGTCATGTTGACATTGACTACGTAATTAATAATTATGTGATATTTAATCATATTTTTCGAAACTAATTGTATTTTTTTTTTACTTTACTGTGTAGTTAATCAAATGACAAATATCACAAATCTCGAGTTTGTTGCACTTGATATATCTGATAAGAATTATTTGTCATGGGTCCTTGATGTTGACATTCGTCTTGTTTCAAATGGTCTTGATTATTAATAAAATACATACTTGAGTTTTGACTCTCTACTTTTCTCTATATTTATTCTCTATATTTCTTTGATTTTATAACACGTTATTAGCACAAACGCTTTTATCTAATTACTATTTTCTCTTAGAAAAAAAATTAGTGATCGAAACTCTTTACACCAAAGTTTTTACCCAATTTCAAATTGTGATTTTCTTTTTAATATTACAAGTTTTAGCACCCAAATTCCCAATTTTGCACTCAATTAGAATATTCCATGTCTTGCACTCAGTTTTGAAAATCTCCTATGTCTGTCGTTTACTTGAATATTATGACGGAATTTGCATACATGTCTTGTAACATAATAATTGTTTTCCTCCGTTAAAATTTAGTTGCATGAGGTTAGTGTAAAAATAATAATTTGTTAGTAAGTGTTTGTAGGCATATTCAATTGAGTTTATTTACATCTCATTATGCACGTCAATTATTAAGAGTAATGTTTTATAGTAATTTTCATTGCATATTAAATTAAAGTGAATTATCTTGTGATTATGTGATGGAATTGATGGTGTACATTATTATCTTTGTAGGAAAAAATATCATTTTATAAATTGATTAAATATTATTTTACGGTATTGATATATATAATTTGTTATTATCCTATCACAACATGATTAAATATTTTTGATATTCTTTTCTAAACTTAAAATTGATCGTGTTGTTGCTCCTGAAGAAGCACATCTCTACAAATATTACATTCTTCTATAATACATACTCTTGAAAAGTTAATGTTTCTAAACAATAGTTTGCTATTGTTCCTAAAGAGTATGAATTATAATTTTCAATATTTCAGAAAAACATTGGCATGTTACTTTTGAAGAAGCAATAATAAAATACAATGTATTTTCGAAGTAGCACATGTTTTGAAAATTATATCATTTTGAATTAGTGTTTATCACAGAATGAAAACATAAAACTCATGTCATGTGGACATTGATTTTTATATGATTATATCATAGATAATCATATTTTCGAGAACTAACTATATCTTTTTATTTGATTGAATAGTTATTTAAATGACAAATATTATATTGAACCAGAAGTTCAACTACTAAATTTATCATTGTTTGACACAATCAATTGGACCATGATTGAATCAATAATGGTGCGAAATCAAGAATTCAAATAAACATTTAACGAAGAACCCGAAGATATTTAAATCCAATGAATTTTTATATGACATTTGTTCTCTCTATTATTGGTCGTTAATCATCACTTTGTTCTCTCTATTATTGGTCGTTAACCATCACTAGCTAAATAGAGACTAAATTTCCTATGTTTTTTGAAAATTAAGTAGGTTGATATATGGGGCACCGTCAACTCCACGTTGACCTTTATATTATTTGTATCTAATAGGTATGATACATCTATTAGATTATTGCATGGTGTTTACAACTTGAAATTTGCGAAATTATGTTCAAATTTTAAACTATGAGCATAATTTTTAGATTACACAATTATGACAGAGTGTCTTGTTAATACTAGTGGGCTCAAATCTCAACATTTTAATAAGTGATACTTGGGACATAGATAAATGATTTAACATAATTGTTTGTTTAACGCATACAATTAATTTAATTGAGAACAAAATACTTCTCATTTATATTTAGGGAATGTTATTATGCATCATGCCAACATCAAGTTCTCCCTATTATAATTGAATTATGATCGAGCCTTATTTTTTTTCATATAATTATTTGATTGTGCAATATATATACAATTAATCCACATATTGCACTGAGATAAAAAAAAATGTTTAAGTTTGAACTCTTATTTCAAATAGGTGATATTTAACAACACAATTTGCCAATTGTCAAATTTTGATTGGACAAATTCTCTCAACGTTGGGTCGGGAGAGGATCAAGAAATTGAAAATAACGTACAAATGTACCATCATTTAAATTTTCGCAAAAGATCATTTGAATCAGAAGTTCGAAAGATAATTCATTTAAATGCATTTATTGACCAAAGAAATCAATAATATCTCACATATCAGCTTTAAATACTCTAACCCGAAGTAATGTCCTAGAGGACAATTAGTTAATACGATATTTAATGGCAAGTCTGAAGTGCAATGATATTCGATTCTAATATAAAAATCTCCAAACAAAAATGGCGTAATTAGTAAAGATTGTTCTATTAAGGAGGCATATACTCTTTATGAGTATTTAAATAAGTTTTAAAATCTCAGAAAAAGTTCAAATACCTAAAATAATGAAAATTGAGATATATTAATAAATTATATCATTATGAGAAAAGAAATAGAATCAAGAAAGAAAAGTTGACAACACTTTTGCGTATGATATACTGCATCACATTATGAGTAGAGGAATCGAAATAAATTCGTCTAAGCATATTGATGGAATAAATAATCGGTCAAATAAAATGATGCAATCCTAACAAAATTGAATTTACTAGAAAAACTTGAAATTTCTAGATCAATAGTATGAAGACTCAGAACACCTAAAGGTGTTTACTTATGCTAAATTAATATAGAAAAAGTAAAGCCGTAATATAAAATGTACGACTCTTTACATAATAGATTTCGTGAAAACTTATATAAATAGATAAATAATCCTCTAGTAGATGTAATCACAAGTCTCTACCTTTTTAATTTGACAATGCATGAAATTTGATGTGCATATAATAAATGTTATTATAGTCAACTTATCTTGTATAAATTTAATACCATTCTTAAATGATTTAATATGTTTGAAATATAGTTCAAGTGATATTATCATGAGGGGAGTAGATACGGGTTGCATTGTTTTTTCCTTGACCAATGTTTTGCCCTATTGGATTTTCTTGACAAGAATTTTAATGAGACAACTTCTGCAGCGTACATTAAGGAACAATGCACTATTTTTCCTTTGTTAAGATTTTCTCTAATAAGGTTTTAACAATGTATATTTTTTGTATATTTTGAATGTCCATAATATATAAGACATTTACCCTCAAATAGTATTTTAATATGTATGAGACTTACGAAGAGATCAACAAAAATTATTTTCGAATCATCATGTTACTATAGTTTTCAAATGTTAATAAATATTTCGTAAGAAGATGGTGTTATTTGAAGACACTAACATACAAGACATTGATTGCACGATACAAGAATTGAAATCAGGGGAGTAACTCTACTCCTTTTCCTTCGATCAATTTTTGCTCACTGTATTTTTTTGACAAGGTTTTAATGAGGCAACATTTAAATATTATAAATTATTTGTACACTTTTTTCGTTCGTTGGTATTTTTCCTATCGGGTTTTTGCCAAACAACATTTCAATTAGATAGTTATTGTACAAATAATTATCGAAGTTGGAGTGTTATAAAATAATGAGATAATTATTGATGATTATTTAGTATTATCATGATACATAAATAAGTCTTTTCGGTCTAGAAGAGTTTATTTTATTTCAATTGTAACTCTCATTTTGGACATTGGCATTGATTCTTAATAAAACGCACAAATCTATTAACTTTTATTCTCTCTTATCTCTTTCTCTCATTTTATAACAAAAATATTTTTTTTATCTCTTATTTTCAACCATACATTTTTCAATAAAATAATATTACACGAAAATCAAAATTTCTTCCTTATTTTTTAACCATATATTTTTCATTAAAATATTATCCCAAAATACATTTTGGGCAAAAAAAAAAAAAAAGGGGGACTCAAACAGGCTATAAATTTTAATTTTAAACTATTTATATTTTTAATAATACTGAGTGAAAAGTCATTCTTAATTATTATTCAAACACTATTAATTACCAATAAAAATTTTAAAATGAAAAAATAAAGGTAAAAATATGTAAACTTTAAAGTTGAGGATTCCTCTCCCTTTCTTCTGTTTTTCATTATATTTTCATTTTTTTCTTACTAAAAATGTTATAAATTTTTACTCAATTTACATTTCTAGAGTGATTTGCGTGACCTAGACATGTCATTTAAATTTCAAGTGTCGAAATGGATGATTACTAAAGTTGCAAAAAGTGATGATTTAAAGCATTGGATGAGCATGTAACAAGTGTTGAAAAGTGAGCACTGAATGTGCAATTTTGACCTATTTTTAAAAAGGTCCTTTCCTCAATTGTGCATGCTTCAATTCGTTAATTTTTTAGAATTTTCACTGACTTTTCATCTTAAAAATAACGTAAGCAATCGGAAAAATAAATTAAGAAATTAAACAAAATAGAAATTTAAATATATATATATAAAAAAAAAAAAAAACATTTTCTGACCCAACGTCCAATAGCAGTACGCCTGACAATTTTACAGCGAAGCATCCATTTATTTTCAATTTCTTTTCCCTGATTTACGAATATTTACTATTCAATGACGTATCGGTCCACTCATTCACTTCCTTTTCCAATCTGAAACACAATCTCTTCTCGTATTTTCCGACCTTCGAATCCGTTGAAGAATAAGAAAAGAAGTTTAATTTGCAGCGACTTGATTTTTGAAGAAATCGGCCGTGAAAATGAGAGAAAGGAAATCGGTGAAATTTAATCTTCAACAGCAGCAGCAGGAGGATCAAAACGGTCATTTGTCTCCGTTTAAGTTGGCGAAATTATTCGATCCAGATGCTTCTTGGGACAAGGTTTTAGCTTCTTTTATTGTTTGTGTGATTTTACATCGGTAGTTTTTAGTATAATTCATTAAAATGGTTGTCATAATTGCGTTTTGTAATTGGTCTACTTCAGGTGAAGAATTTAAAAATGATTGCGTTTTAGGTTACCGTATTAATGCGTGCAATTAATTGGATGGTGTTCAAATTGATGAATTTTTAGGAGTTGACTATCGAATTAAGCGGTTAAAGTCTTTGGATAATTAGTATAGGGGAGATATTGGCAATATATTAAGTGACGGTTAGTTAAATTAAATGACAGTATTGAGACTCTGCTATCAATTTGAGATGTTCAAGATTGTTAAATAACGCTTGTAAATGAAAAATAAAAACGAGTTATAAAAGAGATAAGATTTAACACGGTCGCTATTACTGATACTGATATTATTGGGGAAGGAGAGTTTAGAGTATTTTGATTAACGAAATTGCGGATGATATTGTGCAGTATATAAGGTGCTAGATAGGAAAAAAAAAACTGAGCTCTATGACTTCTCTGTATCATCCCAAGTAATTGAGCTGAAGTTTGTTGAATTTTGATTATTTGAATGGAGCCGAATAAGAATACGTGAGCTTTCTCCTTGAATACATATCCCAATCAGAACAAGCTAAAGTACTTGTTGGAGTTTTCATCATCTATTTTCCTTGGATGTGCTAATGTAGATTATTATATTTTGATCTTAAAACACTTATAAATGCGAGCAAGGAAAGCTGACACTTAAGATTCCAGCCTTCATGGTTTCATTATTATAAATCCTATTTAAATATCTAATGAAGTATAAATGTGATATAAATAAAGAATGTGGCATCTAGTTTTCTCTTTTGTGCGTCTGAATCATATGCGAATCTCTCCGATGTTGCTTCTCTCATTGCTTCAATGATTATGCGCTTATGTTGAAGTTGAAAGGTGAAAGATACCAAAACTAATGCAATTAGAGGTTTTCTTGATGAGAATCACCAATGCCGAACGACAGTCACTGTGAGACGTTTGCACTGTTAACCTTCACTATTTACGAGGAAATACAATATGGGAGATCTCTATTTATGCTGTAGATCTTTGGTTTTGTTGGAGTACGTGATTTATTGAAGGAGATTAGAATTAAGACTTCGGCAAGATAATACTTGCTTTGCTTGTGAGATATGTCCCTTCTTCATGAAACGGATATAAGATAGCATAGTCAATTGCAGTTGTATGCTGTTCAACAGTGCTATTGGCATATTGCCAACTACTATATACTTAATGACGTGATCCTTTTTTTAGGGCAAACTCTAGACTTTAAGTTTCTTCAAGACTGTTTATGGTTTAAAAAGTTTCAACTATGAAAGATTGTTACCACAGAATTACTTTTCTTGAAATGGGAAATGGAAACTGGACAAACACAACCTAAATATGTTCTAGATAATTAATTTTGTGCTCCTAGGGTTTACCCTTTTTAGTCATAGAATTCTACTTTCTTGGTTTTTTGGTGGGTGGGCGTCGCGATTTCAAGGATGGACTGGATGCTCGTATGCTTCAGGTGTTTGCCACAAAATTTGTGTATACTGATTGTATGGATTCCTTGTCACAGGATCAACTGGGAGACGTATTGCATTGGATTAGACAAGCATTGGCCCTTCTATGTGGACTTCTTTGGGGTGCCATTCCTCTAGTTGGGGGCATTTGGTTTCTCCTGTAAGTTGCTGTTTGTAGTCTGTTTTTTATATACACATTTTTTGTCATAAAGCCGTAGATTTTTGAAGAGAAGTGACGAAAAGTTGATATGACTATACGTATTTTTTATTTTCACATTGCTACATAATGATTTTCTTTTCCATGGCATTGATGTACATATAACTTTTCATTATCTTCTTTCTTTAGCTAAAATCAATTGGTCTCCTTCTATTTGTAATCACTTTGATGAATACATTTGCTGAAACTACTCACACATATGCATTTGTTAGGATAAACACTTTCTTGGCGTTCCGGTATACGTTTAGTTCCAGTAAATAAACTCGAACACATCTTGCTCATGCAGTATAAGTTTTCTGTTTGAATTTTGTTTGGGTTAGAAATAATGATTCAAATATTACAAGTGCATTCAATAAGAAGGAACAGACTTTCACTTAGATAAAATAACAACTTATGTTGCATACAACTAGGCAATAGGGACCCCTTTATCATCAGTGTTCAAAGGAAAGCACCTATGACTTGTTTGGTAAGGTGGGGTTGTATAACATTAATATTAATGAAGAAGAAGAAGCTCAAATCTTGTTAATTGTATAGTTCACTCCTTTCCAGCACTTGGTACCAAACATGCCTAATGTATTGAGTCCACCATTCACATTTTTTTGCTTTGGTACAAGAAAGATTCCACAATTAACTCTTGGTTTACTGGGTTTGTTTTTCCAGGTTCGTGGTTTTATCCTCTGGGGTTATATACGGATATTATGCGCTTATATTAAAAATTGACGAAGAAGAATTTGGTGGACATGGAGCTCTACTTCAGGAGGGGCTCTTTGCTTCAGTATCACTCTTTCTGGTATTTAACCAGTTTCCCAGAACTTTATGGTGTTTTAAACACAAGATCAATCTGCTGAATGTTCATGAATTAACTCAATATTTTGTTTTCTGTTGATCAGCTTGCGTGGATTCTAGTATACAGTTTGGCACATTTCTGACCGGCAATATTCACGACTTGGATCTGCTATCCTTTGTCTCTCTTTTAGCAAAAGGACGATTGATTTGTTTAGTTTTAGACGTTATGAGGCTAAATCTGTGCCCTGTAGACGTTGAGGAAGTTCAAAATCGAATTTTTTGTTATATTAGTTGCACTTTTCAAGTGGGCGAAACTAGTCTGCTGTCTTTATTTTTTATCCTTGGAAGTTTCATTTGTTTTACCTTTCGTTTCTTCTTTTGTGCAAGTGAAATGTGGAAACGTTAAAATATACATAGTTTAACATATGGCTGTGGTTGCCATGTAGATGAAATTGATACAGTAAGTAGAATATATTTTATAATTTTACTTGTTATTTATTTATTGACTTGCTTAAATTAGAATGATTTTTAAATGTCGAAATATGTGTTAAAAAATCGTGTTCAACTGATGCAGTTCAAACAAGGTAAGCATTACTCATGACTGATTGGGTGCTACATGTTAACATATTCTTGGCTACAGTTTTTTAAGGTTTCCAAACCCTAAACGAGTTACAATATTTACCTATCTTATAAGTTATAGCAGCACATATAGGAACATATAATTACCATCTTGGATATGTTTTAACCAATTAAAACTTTCTTTAATTGTTAAAATAATCTTTTCTTCTTTTAATTATTGACAATATCAAACATATTTTATTTTATTCTTAGAGTGCAAAACTTCCATATTTTAGGTAAACATGTTCGTGTCTTGGAATAGTCTTTACATAAGTAAAGAAGATCATTAAGGGACGAGCGGACGTTTTGAGAAAAATCTATCTAACCTACAACAGGAAATTCTAAAATTTTCTGACAATTTCCAGGGAGCCCTGACCGGTTGAATACAATAGTGAAGTAACGATAAAGTTAAGACTAGGGAATTTGGTTCCACCCATCCAACAAGTCAAAAGGAATAAGGAAATGAGGGAGTTGTTTTTTATTTGCTTTTGATTGTTTTAGTTAATTCTACGAAATTACTAAAATGAAAATATTGTATTTTTTATTATTTGATAGTGGATTATTTTACCGTGGCATGAGGCCCGTGGATGTTTCCCTTAGGGGTTTACCACGTTATATTTGAGGTTTATCTTTATTTAATTCCGCAATAGATTATATTTTATAGAACATAAATCTGTTAAGTTATTCCAATCAGAACTGTGCGTACAATTATCTATAAGAAATTCTGATTGACTGGCATATTTTGATTGAAACGAATAATTGAGATAAATTGTTTAATTAACTAGGTTTTAATAGTTAAAGATACAAGTAATATCCAAATTTCAAGGCTACTACTGAAATTTCACCAATTTGAAAAATTAATGATAAGAGATAATGATTATAAATGACGTGTTGGATCATTACAAAAAAGAATGTCAATTTGGCTCGTCGGCTCATAGCTCAAAGTTCACAACTCGAGAGAATTGAGCTAAGGCTCAAGTCGAGCCTTACTTTTGGACATCAATCTGAGCCCCAGCATTCACATGTGACTCGACGAGCCAAACGAGTCAACCCGTGTTTTGAAATGCATGCTCGGCTAAAGTTTTTTTTGGCTAAATATCTTTCAATGTACTATCAAGTCACAATTATATCGTCACAAGGAAATTTTGAATTTCACGCCTTTAAAAGAAGAAAGATGAGTCAGTTAAGCTAGATAAGGCCTGAGCTAAGCCTTGGTTTTTTGGCTGAGATTTGGCTCGAGTCAGGCCAAAAAATCCCAAACCATTTTTTGCTCGAGCAGCAACATTCGGTTCGTCTCGTTTACATCCCTAATTACAAATACCATAGCAAATCACGTCAACTAAAAACTTAAAATTGTTAGAGATTGTTAGAGATATTGGACAAATTCATGCTGGCTTAGTTTTGTGTATATAACTGAAAATACCAGGCTCGTGATCAACAATCACTGGCGATTGCACTAAAATTATAAAACAATTGATACAGGACATGCATTGTACTCCATTTTAAACACATTGGTCTATCCATAATCCATAGTCTACAAATTCCATGTAAACATATTGGTCTCCACATTTTCTAACTAAAGAAGAACATATATCTGCTAGAATTGAAAAATATTGTTCTATGTTTTACCATTTTTTCAATATAAGAGATGCATCAGTAAAAAGAACTTGCACCAGAATAGCTACAGCTTGCCAACCCAAAAACTGGAGGAAAAAAAAATCGGTGAATGTCTTCTTTACAAAAGGCTCTAGAACAAAATGCGCAAGATCCATCTTATGCTCATCTTTGACGTCTACCCCTCTGTTCAATTAAGTATATGCGGCCATATACCCATCGACTACCTGGTCTTGAAACTGATTTCTGTAATGACATCAAAGATACAGATCATTATTAATACAATAAGAACTTAAGAAGAAGAAGCATTCCTCAAGCGTCAACTACTAAAAGTCCAAAGAAGAGGTTCACTTGTTTGCGCCAGTAATAAAACAACTTGCTACGTTAACAACTGCATAAAATTATAGAAACTACAGCTTAGCCATTCCTTTGAGAGACGCCAAAAAATTCGTATGCATTCCAATCTCGACTACCCTTACACAACAACCAAAAAGAACTGAAATAACACGTTACACAAAGACCCTGATAAGAAAAAAGGAAAAAAGTACAGAGCTGCCCAAGTCTCCCAGTCCAAAAAAAAGGAAAAAAGGCATTTTCAGGCATTACGAAGTGCCTAAACCTCATCCCCTTGCACAGCCATCCCTCACACCCAAGGAAATGTCTTATTCCAGAGCCTGAAACACGGAACTTTAAATTTTTATTTATTTATTATTATTATTTTTATTTTTTGAGGAAAAAACAGAAACTTCATCGTAAATGTCAATTTCCCAGGAAGTCTCAAGAGTGCAGAACTCTTCAGCATGTGAATTTTATAATAACTCCATTTTTCACTCAAGTCTCTGCTCCATGAATAGTTTTGTTAACCTGCGTTACATTGATTTAGAAACATGCATAAAGGAACTAGAAACAAACCAAATTGACTTCAACAAATTTCCTGAAATATTTCTAGAATGATCTCAATTTACTGGTCCTTTCAGGTACTAAAAAAATTAATGACACAAACACAAACAAGTAACATGTATCATTCCTGATTCCTGAAATGAAAAACGTAATTTAGCGTCCAAAATCAGAGTCAAGCTCCAAGTACCTCGACCTTGGTGCGAAATTCTAAGGAGCTCTCACATACATGACACTCCGCTCTATGAGGAGAACTATTGGACTGATCATACCTAACAAATGCAAACACCTGCAAAAAAAATAAATAAACAAATAAATAAATAAATGTAGTAGTAGCTCAAGATACAAGGATCATGCACTGAATAATACTTTTTGTCAGATGTGAGAGATAATAAATACCAACAATTCAAATAAAAACAACAGGGTTCGAAATATGGCGGCTAATTTCCATTACTAACCTCTTCACTGCAATTAGGGCATGCTCCTTTTAACGCCACCAGGTTATTATTCCAAAGCCTTTGAAGTGCTCCAACTACATGAAATCTCCTAGTTAGAGGGCATATCTGAAGCATAACATGCTATATATTTAATTCAACTCAGTTGTGCTTCTGCATAAGATAATCAACAACCTTAAAGAATACACAACGTTTATAATACAATGAGCTCATTACATGCACAGCATGACAGTCAAAGAATATACTTGAAATCCAGTCTGTTATAAATTATAATGTTATTGATGTTTAGTTATCATTTATCCCATCAAGCAATTGTGAACAACAATATCTTCATTACTAGGTATCATTAGAAAATTACCAGAAAATAGGAAAATCCCCTGCTGTAGCCCATGTAGAATCCTAGTTTATGATAGCAGTTACATGATTTACAAAAAGATACTTAAGTTCTTCTCAACCACCAGACATTTTTGACTCCAAAACTCTATTGCATCAGCATCAATACACCTATGTACATATTGAAAGACAATAAATGTCTTCAACAAACCCTAGATACCCACACCCACTTCCACCACAAACGGAAGAACCTGGCACCCATGGTATAAATATAAAAACAACCAACATCAACTCTAAGATATGTTATATAAAAGCATGTTTGGGAGAGCTTTTATAAGCTTATAAAATAACTTATAGAAGGAGAGAGAAAAAGCACAAGTTCATAAGCAAAATAAGCAAGCTTATAAGCCCACCCAAACATGCTCTAACTAAGACCATCTTGCTCACTTATTTAAAGGGAGCAACAATTTTTGATAGGTTTTGCATCCCATTTCTCAGCCTATCCATTAATGTAAGTGGAAAAGGTAAAATGACACTAAGCCCAAGTTTGGCTAATGTTGTTTATAATCGGCCAAATCATTTTTAATCTACAAATTTTGTAGGACTCACGAATACTACCCACTTATCCACACCTCATTTGTATCTGTGTATAAATCGTTTATAACATGTCCTTTCAAAATTTAAGAATTAAACAGATCTTCCTGCATCTTGACTAGAGAGCATAAATAAAGATATTTCTTAGGGCAACAACAACATATAAGGTTCAAAGCAGAACACACTCAACTTATAGCACCCATACATGAATAAAAATCATCAGGAATGAAAATTCACAAAGTGGACAAAACAAGTTTGGAAGCGATTATAACGAGCTAAAAAGCACTCACAAACATGCACAATAGACACCTCACGGTATAATAATACAGTTTAATTCTTGACTAAGGAATTCTAGGTGGAAATTAAAGACATTCAACATCAATTTCATCTTCTGAATATCAAATATATTACCTGAAGCTGATGCAATTGGGTAGCCAATCATGAATCCTAATAATATTAAGAGAGTGCCGTTAAGCGTGGTAAGAAACTCCAGCACAGAGGCTTGACTATCATAAACAACTCCAGAATCAATTGCATCTTGATAAGCTCGACAAATGGTGTAGAGTATAGGCACAAGACATGCTGAAGAGCCAAAACCAAGGATCAAGAACCATATGCTTGCTAAAGCCATAACCTGTGAAGGATCTTCCTGCCCTACAACCACATATTCAGTAATCAAGTGCAGCAGAGAAAAAAACACTAACATGATATTGTTCTAGGTAAAGTACTTTAGTCTATGCAAAATCATTTCTAGCGGATATGGAAGATGATACTCTTGAGAGGCCTAAACTGCACTGTATCGGATCGACACAACTCCAATAAAAATCACAACAATAAAGTTTCAAACCAACGACAATCTATTTTCAATTGAGACACTCATAATGGTTAGTATATACATGATTCAATCGATCGAACAATTAGATAGCTGATACACAAAACTCCAAAGATATCAAGTAATACTTGCGGTTGTACTGGTATCAATGTCAATAGTATTAGCAAGAGTTACAAAAATAAACATGGTGAAGTTTAGCAGTGCATAATTAATTTTTGTATCAAATCCTTAACCTGCATATTCCTTTAAAACACATTATTGAATAATAAATTTATTAGGACTGCCAAGTGGAAGGTTCAGTTTCTTCAATTTTGTTGATTGTTGAAGATTTCACTTGTAGAATGCATTCCATGAGATTGTTCTTTTACATGCCTTGAGAAGCATTGTGAAATTAACACTTTATAAATGTTCGAAACTCGTTTGATTCAAACTGTACAAGGTAATCTTTTGATACAATTAGACATTAGGTCCTCTGCTCGATTAATAAGTCCAGTTAGGGACCATTAGCTCTCTTGCTCATTAACAAGTCTAGTCAAAATCATTTAATAAGATTTCAACCATTCAAACTCAGTCATTTCGTGCATTGCTTGCCAAAATTTTTTTTATTTCTCACATCATAATAAAGACTTTAAAATAGTGTGAGGCAAGATGAACACATTAACTCATACAGACAGATAATAAGCCAATACTTGAAACAATTTACCTCAGCATCAGCATAAGTAGATTGCCGTCTGAGACTGCATCTTGGGTATTTCACCACATACTTTGAACCATACCACCGCAACTTCAACTGTTACATATGAATGGATAACATTAAAATGAACAATTCTACACTAATCTGAAGAACAAGAAATATTACCTCGACTCTATCAAACATATCATCCACTATCAAAGGCTTCCCACTATAATACGCATCACGTGCCTAACAAGTCATAACAATCAATCAAAAAAAAAAAATGTAAATAATTGAAAAGAACTAGGAAAACGATTATTGTAGATATAAGAGAGTTCAGTTACATATTCTGCTTACCTGACGATAGAGCGCTTCGAGGGTTTCTTGGCTGGCGGTTTCGATGGGTCCAACAAATATGCAGGAGGGCCCTTCCAGAGGCCGACGGGTTACATAAGCAGTGACCGGGCTGGAAATGCAATGGCTCCGAGTGGAGACCCGGACGGAAATCGGGGCTCTGATGTAGGAGGCGATTCGAGAAAATTCAAATACGGCGGAGCCGATCACGTGAGGCGTCACCGGAGAGCGCGCGGCAGCCATCAACTACTTTACAAAACTAGTAATGATTAGCATATACGCAATCGAAATCNCTGGAAATGCAGTGGCTCCGAGTGGAGACCCGGACGGAAATCGGGGCTCTGATGTAGGAGGCGATTCGAGAAAATTCAAATACGGCGGAGCCGATCACGTGAGGCGTCACCGGAGAGCGCGCGGCAGCCATCAACTACTTTACAAAACTAGTAATGATTAGCATATACGCAATCGAAATCAAAATCGAAATCTTAAATCTTATTTGTTTTTGTGAGTGGCGTGTGCGTGAACTTGTGGCCACACATTAATACAAATCTCTTGAGGCTGTAATTTCAGTTTTGCACGTAAATATCCATCTGACTGGCGGCGCGGGATTCCATTTTTTGCGACAAAAATTTGTTATTCGTGGTTGATAATTGAAACGGTAAGCCAATTTGACCTCTCAACTCACAATCATACCACATGTATATTTTCTCTGACACTTTTCTTTTGTAATATGGCAAAAAAATGTATTGAACGAGGATCATTACATGAAGTGGGTATGGGTCGAGGGTTAATTTTAAATTTAAATTTTTTATCGAACAAAAATAATAAATTTATCATCATTTTTAAATAGAACATAAGTTATTTTTAACAAATTGGTAAAAAAGTAATAATATTTACTAACTAAAGACATAAAAAAATAAAAGCAAAAAATAAAATAAATAAATAGGGCAAGGACCCCATCCAGTCCCACAGCGATCTCGCCCAGAACTTGCCCCGTCCCGCTCTAATCGAGTGTGGAAATTTGATAAGTAACAAAAATATCTGGTGGGACGGGGTGGGAATGACCAATCTATCCCATACCCGCCCCGGTATAATTCCTAGTAATATCTGCACTGTTAATTTTAAACTTAATCATCAATTCAAGACACAAATCCTCCATATAAAAATGTCAACCATGTTGTAAGGAAAGATAACTCACACACCCCCAAATGGACCTGTTAATTTTTTTTTTTCACAAACTTATTTTCAATCACTCGTTCTTGCAATAAAATATTTTATACATAAGCACGAAATTTTTTTCCTATTTTTTAACCACGCGTTCTTAAAAAAAAAAAATCCAAATTTATTTTTCAAAAAAAAAAAAAAACTCATTTTAATGTCAAACAGGGGCTTATCCTGTTTGGTGTGAAAAAAATTAAGGCCCCGTTTGGTACGGCTTAAAATCCAATTAAAATTGAAAATATGGCCGTTATTGGGTCCCACCCGTTTAATAAAAGTCAACAATAACGGCTATATTTTCAATTTTAATCTGATTTTAATCTCTATCAAACACCCTCTTAGAAGAAAGCAATAGTTGTCGTAGCAGAAAAATAAAAAAATGAGAACAACAAACTTTGAGCACGTGAATGACATTTAACCAAACCTACAATTTAAAGCCTGTTTGGTACGGCTTAAAATCCAATTAAAATTGAAAATATGGCCGTTATTGGGTCCCACCCGTTTAATAAAAGTCAACAATAACGGCTATATTTTCAATTTTAATCTGATTTTAATCTCTACCACACACCCTCAAAATCATTAATTAATTTCAATTACAAATTTCATGAACATATTTCTTATCAAATTTTCAATTATACATTTCATCATCTTTTATCAAAATATATTAAAAGATTATTTGAGGAACCAACCTACACTGTCAGGGAGAAAATGCCAAGGGGCTGTCAAGAGGGCACTTGACGAAAAAAAAGGCAGTCATACAGGTTAGTGCAACACCTATATGAATTCTTTGAGTTTTTCCCATGTAGAAGGGAATAATGCCGTGTTCGAGAGATTAAAATCGAATTAAAATTGAAAAATTAATCGTTATTGTTGACTTTTATTAGACGAGTGAAACCCAAGAACGACTATATTTTTAATTTTAATTAGATTTTAAGTACGATCGAACACGCCCTAACTCTTATTTGAACTTCATTTTTATTGAGACTAAGTTTGGTAATAGTGGTTTTTTTTAAAGGATGTGTTTAAAATGTAAAGAAAAATTTTAAGTTTACGTGTAAAATTATTTTATTTGATAAATATGTGATTGAAAATGAGAACACGATCAAATTTCTTTATGTTTCGATAAATTAAATCCTAATTATAATATATTAGATATAGAAATAACACAATAGTTAACAAAACAATCCACTTTTCTTTGGATGGCTAAAGTTCAAGTCTAGCGTGACCAAATTAACTTTTTCTTAAACCGTAGCACATAGTTACGAAATTCAAAACGAGCTCAATATTAACATACTAATCATAATTCTTTCACTAATTAAATATTTAATTAAGCTTAGTTCATTTTCACTTTAGTCCCCCAAATATCCAAAACTATAATTTTAGTCCTTTGAATTTTCAAAAAATATATAAAAGTCGAGTTAAATATTATGCAAAATAAAGTGAGCTATTATTAACTTGTACGATGGTTAGACATGACAATTCCATCGAAGGACTAACTTAATGGCTACGAGAATGTTTAAATTCTGAACTTTACACGTTGTGTCAGTAATGTAAATAATATAAAAGATAACAAGGAAAAAAGAAACTACTAAGGAAAACTGTTATGGATTGAAATGCTCTGATACCAATTTGTTGTGAGAAAATAAGAGATTAAGCCGTATTATGAATTAATTGATCACAAAAACATAAGAATAAAATAATTTGTAGATAATGGAGATTTTATTATAATAAAGAGAAATAATATAAAAATTATGTGTTTACAATGTTTCTAACTTTTTACTAAATCATAATGAAGACTCAACTATATATAGTTAATAAATAGAGAACGTCCAAACCCTTATAGTAGATTTATAGTCGAAGTAGAATACCAACAATGGAGTAGATGAGAAAAAATCGTGCAAGACAGAAAACAAAACCGAGATGCCACTGCCATAATTATCGTGGCGCCGCTGCACCTACTCTCGGGATCCTTTACTTCAAAAATCTTAATTTTCTTCGTCCCAATGTCATCTTCAAATCAAACACAAATTTATATTTCTAATGAGCTTCCAAGTAGAATTTCAATTAAAATTCGTCAAGTAAATTTGAATATGATTTCACAATAACATTCCAAATAGAATTCTTCTTAATGTACACTTTAATTGGAACTCTCGATTATTTTCAACAAAGAATTCAGATCACACCCAAATTCT
>CAIGRS010186629.1:0-10460 GCA_903798395.1 Fraxinus floribunda | reverse complement strand
TGTACTTATTCTGATATTATTGCTTATAAAATCTGGAGTGTTTGTTGCTAGATGCTAACTTGATACTATTTTTTGTCTTTTTGTTTATATATCGAATTTTAAATAAATATGAATATAATTTAACATTTAACATTTTTAGTTCTTGTTTAAATGTATATGTTAACTTGTTTTATATATATATAACTATAACGTCGATAGTTAAACCGTGAATTAAAATCAAACCAAACCGCAAAAAATGGTTTGGTTTGGTTTAGAAAAATTTCAAACCGCATAAAATAGTTTAAGTTGAAAATATAACATAAACCGCCCAAACCGAACCATGTTCACCCCTAGCCTCAAAGGTCTGTAAGCGTGTTTGATCGAATCGAACGAATGCCTAGAAATAAGGATCAATCCACCCAACAGCCAATTCGCCTACAATAACAGGCACAAAGCCAAGCCGCCTAGGCTCATCCGCCTAGAATAGGCAAGAGAGGCAAAGCTTGTGGATTGGGGAAAGGAAGGTAGGGCATCACAACAGCCATCTCGTTACTCAGCGGATGGGGATGATTCTGATGGACCATGTCGACCTTATGAGTTTGATGATGATGATGACAACATTCTCTTCTCTAAGGAGCTTCGTAGCTTTCTTATGCCTCAAACTCGTCGCCCCCCCCCCCCCCAAAATTCCTTAGTATGAGGGAAAATGTGACCTAAAGAAATACCTCAACAAGTACAAAACGCAAATAAGCATCCGAGGTGCTTCACCAGTTCTAAAGTATAGGGCCTTTCACTTAGCACTTGGTGGTGCAGCCAAAGTGTGGTATGGTAGGTTAACACCACTCAATATCAGGAGCTTGTCAGACCTCAAGAAAGCATTTTTAAACCAATATTTGTCTAGGAAAGAAGGAGAAGCGTCAATCCAGCACCTCCAGGATATGAGACAAGCAGCAGGGGAGACGTTGAAAAGCTACCTTGCCCGTTTTACCGATGAAATAACATACTGCGAACAAGTCACGGACAAAGAAGCCCTCTCAGCACTAAAAGAGAGACTGAAAATGAACACACTATTTTGGAGAGATGTCCAAAGTAAAAACCCTACCACATATGAAGAGCTGATAGAGATGATGAAAATTGAGATTGTCAATGAAGAAATGATTGATCATCGCAACAGAGCGGCATAGGGGTTCCCACCGCCCCAAAAGCAGATGGGGCGTTGACCCACGTCACATTAGTAAATCAACAGTGGATGTAAGCTGGGCATACCATTGCCCTTACCTCGGATCAGGCTTTGGTTACGATGACTTTGACCACTCTGCCTACATTGGCCTGTGAAAATGTTGGGCCCAATGACAACGTTGGGATCAGGATGCCTAAGAGACCCTCTAATCCTAGAAATAAGGGGAAGGCCTAGAAGTAGGCTCCCCGAATAGGCTCGACCCTACTGTACTTTCCACCGTTTCTATGGCCACGACACAAGTGAATGCCGAGAGGCCTCTCGTCACCAAAAGGAGCAACCTCTGAAGCAGGAAAGGCCACTCTTAGGACAGCGCTATAAGTTCGAACTCAGCTAGGAGAGGTGAGATAAGACGGTACTCACCTCAACATGGTGCTAACGACGGTCGAGATAGGCCCAGAAGTAGACAGTGACCCATTAGAGATCCCGCTATCGCAAATGAAAACCAACTCATTCGAGAAATTGACATGATCATTGGAGGACCACAAGTAGAAGGTGAGTCCATAAATGCACAAAGGAATTACACTAGGAAGGCTAAAGACCCGCCCATGACCAGCTATATAGTAAATCAGTCCCAAAGATTGTGGCCAATAGAGCCCATTACATTCACTCAGGAGATGTGGTCATACACTATCCCCACAGCGATGCACTAGTAGTGAGAGCCGTGGTGGCTCGAAATAAACTAAAACGCACGGGAGTTCAGTCAACATTCTGTTCAGTTCTGTTTATGATAAGATGATGGTGGACCATGAACTCACCCATATGACATCTTCCCTATATGGATTGACCGGAGATAGCATCATTCCAATAGGAAGGATTACAATAACTATTGAAATGGGGACCTCACCTCTGGTAGTACACCACTTCGTGGAATTCCTGATGGTTGACCACTGATCTGCATTCCACGGAGTACTAGAAAGGCCAGCTTTGAAGGAGTTATGGGTTGTTACCTCCATCCATCACTTATGCATGAAGTTCTCCACTGAACAAGGAATAACCATCATCCGAGATGATCAGATGGGCTCAAGGGAGTGTTATCTCAACTCCTTGAGAAAAGTTGAACACTGTGGAGTTGACATGGTGTTCACTGATGCTGAAATGATCGATGTCGCTGAAGAATGGCAAACCCCTGTACAAGAGGAATATGTCGAGATGGTAGAAGCTTTTGTGAAGGACCAACCTGAGAAGGAAGCTATAGACGAACTAGAAAGTTTTCCATTGAAGGATCAAGACGCCTCTAAGATCTTGTAAATAGGAAAGGATTTGGGTGATAAAGCAAAAGAATAACTGAAGGACTTACTCCACAAGAACTCAGACGTCTTTGCATGGAAACATGAGGACATGATCGTAATAGACCCAAGGATCATTTGCCACCATTTACAAATTCATCCAATCCAAACCTCGTACAGATAGAAGATGAGAGTACTAAATGCGGAGAGATATAGAATGAGGCTAAATCCTCTCAATGGTGCATTTGGTATAGCATCCGGTAAGTTCCTTAGGTACATTGTGAATTAGAGAGGAGTGAAGTGAATCTTGAGAAGATTAAGGTGCTGATCAAAATAAAGTCACCTCAGAAGCCTAAAGAGGTGCAACAACTTACTGCATAGTGGCCGCACTCAACAGCTTCATATCTAAGGCCGTAGAGAAGTACCTCACTTCTTTTCTTTAAGATTCTCAAAGAAGTGAAGATGTTCCAACGGACACCAGAGTGTGAGGAGGCATTCAAGGCACTGAAAAGTTACCTTTAACAAGCTCCCCTTATATCCAGACCTAAATAAGACGAATCTTTGTTGCTTTACCTAGCTGTGTTCGATGACGTTATTAGTTCAATTCTTATAAGGGAAGAAGAGGCGCTTCAATTGCCCATTTACTATATAAGCAAAGCATTGCCATCGGCAGAGGTGCGTTATCTGGACATGGAGAAGTTTGCCCCCTCTTTGATCACCGCATCTCGAAGGTTGAGGCCATACTTTCAGGTCCACAGCATTCACGTGCTGACAAACTCCCCACTAAAGTAAGTCCTTCAGAAGCCAGACGCTTCGGGAAGGCTATTGAAATGGATAGTCAAACTTAGTGAGTTTGATATAATGTATAAGCCAAGGGCTGCGGTTAAGGGCCATGCCCTAGCTGACTTTGTTGTTGAATTTGCTAAAGCTCTCGAAATAGAAGTTAGTATGGAATCGATGGAGCTTCCCACCTAGAACCTCTTTATTAATAGATCATCTGAAGAAGCTGGCTCAGGAGCAGAGTAGTCTTGGAGAGCCTCGAGGGCCATAAGCTTAACTGTGCAGTGATACTTGAATTCAAAGCATCCAATAATGCAGCTAAATATGAAGCACTCCTAGACGGCCTTCATTTAGCTAAGGAATTGCAAGTGAAGAGGTTGACCATCAACAATTATTCAAAACTAGTGGTAAACCAGGTTAATGGCAATTTTGAGGCAAGAAACAAGCACATGGCGGCGTACCTGAAACTAGTCAAGAATTTTCTCCCCAATTTTGAAAAAATTGAACTGACACAAGTGCCTCGACGCTCGGTCAAAGTTGGCTAACAGTAAGGATTCCGAACTCCTAAAGTTGATTCCAATAGAACATCTTGTTGAACCCTCAATTATAAGGGAAGAAGAAGTGATGTGGATAGAAAGCACCCCAGTGTGGATGGAACCTATCATCGCTTTTCTCAAAGAACAGACCTACCGAGCAATGAAGCCGAAGCTCGTCGGCTTCGAAAAAGGGATGCCCACTTCATCATGCAGGATGATGTGTTATGTAAGCGAGGTTTCTCATCCACCTCCCCAGGTGCACAGGAGGCGAAGAGGCGAACTATATCCTAAGGAAAATCCACGAGGGAGTTTGTGGCAACCACTCTGGAGGGCCAGCACTGGCACATAAGGTACTCAAATAGGGATATTATTGGCCCACCTTGAAATGAACTTAATACAATTTTTACATAAATGTGATAAATGTCAACGTTTCTACAATGTGCAAAGAGGACCCTCACAAGAACTCACAATTGTATCGAGCCCTTGATCATTTCTAAGTGGAGAGTTGATTTCATAGAACCATTACCCAGGAGATAGGGAATGCATGCTGCACCATCGTAGCAATTGACTATTTCACGAAATGGATCGAAGCGGAACCTTTTGCTAAGATTACCGAAGTGAACACTTCCAAGTTCCTTTGGAAGAATATCATATGCAGGTTCGACATCTCCTATTTTGTTGTTTCGGCTAATGGAAAGCAATTCAACAGCAAGAAGATCAGAGACTTGTGTAATGAGCTCGAAAATAAGAAGCATCTCTCAACACCTCATCACCCCAAGCAAACAGGTAGGTCGAAGCGGTGAACAAAATCATCAAATTCACCTTGAAGAGAAAGTTGGATGCTTCAGAAAGGGCGTGGGTTGATGGACTCTCCCAAGTCTTTTGGGCCATACGAATAACCTGCAGGACTGCAGCCGGGAGACTCCATTCTCTATAACTTATGGGGCTGAGGCCATCAACCCAGTAGAAATTGGAGTACCTTCACCCCCATCGCATCCACTTCAATGAGGTTACCAATGATGAACTAAGAACGTTCGACCTTGAACTCCTTGAGGAAAAGAGTGATGACTTTCAAGTGAAACTCGCCTCTTACCAGCGCAAAATGATGCGTTACTATAATGCCAATGTAAAGAAAAAGGTTTTTCGTATTGGCAATTTGGTACTCTGGAAAGTTTTTCCATCCTCAAAGGAACCAGGAACTAGAACATTGGGGCTGAACTGGGAATGCCCGTATTGCTTTACGGAAGAAGTGTGACCTGGCACATAAAAGATTGAAAAATTGGACTGAAAAATGATACCTCATCTTTGGAATATTGACATATGAGGAAGTATTATCAATAGAGAAATTATAAAGGTTAACATTGGCCGTGTAAATATTTTTGTCTATAGAATGAATTAGTTTCCATTTCATCGTTTTTTTACGAACAAACGCCTTTGCCGAGGTCTGTGATACCCCATGGGGTCACCTCAACAAAGGATGCACATTTCGATAGAAGAGGCGTGTGATACCTCACAGGGGTCGCCTCATCAACCCTTCAAAAATAATGCTTTCCACACCTAAAAACACCTTTGTCGAGGTGCGTGATGCCCCAATAGGGTAACCTCAACCAAGGATGTCCATTTCGATAGCAGAGTTGCTTGATACCCCAATAGAAGACCTCGTCAACCTTTCGAAAATGATACTTTCCACAACAAAAATGCCCTTATCAAGGTGCATGACGCCCCCATGGGATTAACTCAACCAAGGATGTTCATTTCGATAGGAAAGGGGCACATGATACCCCCATAGGGGTCGCCTTATCAACCCTTTGAAAATGATGCTTTCCACGTCGAAAAACACCCTTGCCGAGGTGCGTGATGCCCCATGGGGTCACCTCAACCAAGGATGTCCATTTCGATATGAGAGGCGTGTGATACCCCCACAGGGGTTGCCTCATCAATCCCTCGAAATTGATGCTTTCCACGTTGAAAAATGCCATTAGCCGAGGTACGTGACGCCTCCGCAAGGCCACATCCGTAAACAATGAACACTTCATTAGTAAAGGCACTTGCGCCTCCCCTGGTGAAGTGTTTAAGCGAAGTGTTAACACTTGGATCCCATGTGATTTATTCATTTTGATGAAGTGCTTATACTATTTGATTAGTCGAAGTGTTTAAGCGAAGTGCTAACACTTGGATCCCATTTATGTTATTCATTTTGGTGAAGTGTTCACACTCCATTTCTTTAGTTGAAGTGTTTAAACTTTAATATTTTTTAATTTGTCCAATCTAAGTGAAGTTTAAACAAGGAAATAACACGATAGTTAAGAGAAGGGTTTCATAACAAAATTTATCAGGGCCGAAGTTGTTACAATGAAGAAGAAAGGAAAAGAAAAACTAAGGATCTATATTTACAATTGCCCCTGTCTCCACTTCTTCTTTAGGAGCTTCCTCCTCAGCCTTGACGTTAGGCCGGCCCCCAGTAGGACCACCGAACTCTTCTTCTAAAAATCCTATGTCCAGGTCTGGATAAACCTCCCCAAGCGAGATATCATCTTCTGGGCACTCCATGAAGTCAAGTAGTTGGCGAATTCAGCATACTCCTTCGTTTGGTCAAAGTTGCCGATGTAGTTCTAAACTAACACTTCACCTACTGTCTTTACTTCAACCTTTAAAGACTCTATCTCTTCCTTTTGGGCCTCGGTTAGCATCCTAAGTTCGACCTTGTCCTTGTTGGCCTGCTCCAACGCCTCGGAGTAAATTCGCCGATGTTCATTGGATTGGTCGACCCTTTTTGTCAAGGCTACCACTTGAGAAATGGATTCATAGCTCATTCTTAAGTTGGTTCACCTGAATCTCAGTGGTGTCCAGCTTCACCTAAGCCTCGATCTTCTTCACCTCAAACTCCTTCGTCTATTTCCTCACCTTCCTCAATTCATTTTCCCATTTGTCCGAGACCTCAATCCTTCGCTCTAATTCTTCATTCCTTTCCCTGGACTAAATCTTCTGCTGCCAAGCAAGAAATTAGAGCTCGGGCCACGTAGGCGTTCTTGGAGGCTAGGAGGTCCTCTACTTCGCAAGAGGTGATATGGTCTCACCATCCTCGGTCTAGTACTTGTTATGGACTCAGGCGGCAGAAGCGATTTCAGGAAGCAGCATTTCCAATACTACCTCGGAGAGATCGTCATCCTTACATCCCAAAAAATCTATCGCTTTCCTGCGATGAGAGTTGACAAACTTCTTCAACCTCTTCTGAGGTGGTTCTCCGGTGTGGGAGACAGGGCTGGGCACAATAGTCTTTGGTGCAGCCACCAAATGAACCTTAGACGGGGTCGTTTTGATCACCCCGGTAGGAATGGAAGGAGCTAGAGGCTTAGCCATCATGGAAGCAAAAGAGGAAGCCCCTAATGGGCCTGACTTTTTCCTTTTTTGTAAGGAAGCGCTTTCCTCCACTTCGTCCTCTTCATTGGGCAGTTGGCCCTTGCTCAATTTGTTCATTTTTTCGGCATACTTCTTGTAAGTAGTCGAACTGGTTTTTAACAGTTTTGCCTCCACCATGCTTCGAAGGATCGTGGCGAAATGGCTTCTTCTTCAAAAAGTTATCTGCACCAAGGAAGAAGCGTAAGTATATTCACGAGAGAACGTTTAACCAAATGAGGGCACAAATAAAGCTCACCTTTAGATGTCATTAGTCCGTGGAGAGTGAAGTGAGTGTTTTTATCAATCAACTCGTTGTAGCTCCGATCTTTTAGTGGGTGCAGGCAGATATGGCTGATGATGTCCCACTTCTCCTCGGAGATTTCACACATCGGTAGAGAGCCTGCAAACAACGAAAATATTAAATAATAAGAAGTAAAATTCGTTAGGTAAGGTAACTTACCGGTTGTATAGTAAGAGGTAAGGACGGTAAGATGAGTCATGGGGTCATTCTTCATGGTGTCCCATCTCCTAACTGTCCAAAACCATAACCTCTTCCACATCTTCACCGAGGAGGGCATGCCCACCACAAATGAGGAGTGGGATCCCCAAAGGGTCAAGTAGTACCATCCCTTACTCTTTTCACCCTCGGTTACACTTTTGGGGAAGTAGATGGAGTAGAAGAACTAAAGGGCATGTCAATGCTTAGGCTGGCCTAGGAGTTTGTATGGATTTGGGTCGGAGTCGGTCCGTAAAAACGTAGAACTAACCTAAAGAATGGATGAAAATGAAGTCTAAGGCATGCCCTCGATAAGTTCTCGTTTATGGCCACACACCCTGACCTCGGGTATTATTAGTTCTATATCATCAGGGATCCTAAAGACCCGTCTACACTTGGGCAAAATTTCTGGGGAAATGTTGGAAAGGTAATCAGAGGCCCTCCATTTTATCGAAGTGTCTATGGGATGGGCTAGAAGCCTCCAAATATTTTCACCCCGACCTGATGGCCCTACCTAGTTTGTCTGAAGTGACAACTATAGGTTCCCTAATGGCAGAACTCCCCACACTTTGCCTCTTCTCACTCGTGGATGTATTCTCAGACCTCTCAGTAGCCATTTGTTTGAATTTCGAAAGCCCAAAAAAGAAAAATGGAGCAAAAGAGGGAACATACTACCTAAGGAAGTATACGTTAAGGGGGAGGATGATCGCCGGAGTTTCAAGGTCTTGGTCGCCGGAGAAAAAGGAAAGCAAGACGAGAATGGAGAGAATAGAGAGTGGAGAGAGATCAGAAAATTTTGCAAAGTGAACTTGCAAAATGAGAGGTTTTAACCTTATATAGTTGTTGCCAATTCACCCAATCGTTAGATTATCACTAATCACATCTTAGCTGTTCAAATCTATAGCACATCATCACTGTTAATTCCAAAGGTCACATAAGACAATGGTCCTGATGTAAGGTGTAGCTAAGCTCCTGCCAAAACGCTTCGCGTTGAGCTTGTATAGCTGTCGCCATGATTACCATTTATTACCTGGGGGACGTGCCTTGGAAGCAAGCGACGCCCTCATGATTACCTTGGGAAGACGCAAAAGTTTCAAATTATCAGCACACAGCCCTAGGCTGTCTAATCAGTCAGGACTTCGCCTCTGCAACAACTTTTTCCAAAGTTGCCAACACTCAACGCTTCGTCCTTCAGCCAGGACTTCGCCTCTACAACAACTTTTCCCAAAGTCAGCCAAGACTTTTCCTTGCAACAACTTTTCCTTAAGTTGCCAACACTTAATGCTTCATCCTTTAGCAAAGATTTTGCCTCTGCAACAAATTTTCTCAAAGTTGCTATCACCCAACGCTTCGTCCTTCCGCAAGGACTTCGCCTTTGCATCTCTTTGTCTCTTATACAACGATTAGCGCGTGCACCCCATGAAATGACATGATATAGTCACATCAATAAAGTCCATGCATTATATAAATATCCATACACGAACTTCAGGAACTGTTGTTACGGGCCTTCAGGAGTCCTCCACCTCATCCATCCAGCGCGTTCGTCGCGTTTTCGTGCTGCTACGTGACAGATGAATTGATAGTAGGTGGCCATCCACCTTGTTCACCCAGTTCATCCGCCACGTGTGCACAAACTGATTCGAGCTGTCGCGGTTACGTGGCAGACGAACCAAAACTCATAGGGATTGAACTGAATCCAATAGCCCGAATTGAAACCCTGCTGCTCACTTCATAGACTATCCGAACTCATCTGCCACACACGATGAATGAGAAGATCCGCACTCCACATTAGCCATACCCCGTATTCACTTTCCCACTCCTGCCAAGATTTTTTATGAAAAGATCTCCCCAATATCAAATCTTTGGCCTGGTTGATGGGACGTGTGACAGACTCCAAACGATCACCTCACACTGCTATGTCAGGAAACATTTAATACCCGCCAACTTATATTATTCGTCACAGTCTTATGTTGATTCAACAACTTATATTTAAAACGAGCTTTTAAAAAAAAGTGTCAATTTCGATTATGTTATTCACCACAGACTTATGTTGATTCAACAACTTATATTGTCAACTTGAAATTCCACATTGGCCAAGTAATTTCTATATGAACTTGAGTGGACGAAAGGCATGATGATCTGTTACTATTTAAGAGTGTTGATCGATTAGTACTAACCTTCATATGTTTTTTAACAATATCAAAACAGCATCATATTAACGATCTTAATGAGGTACATCCAAGACAATTAAAATAGAATAATGTTATTTATCATTATAATATAGAATATCAGTAATTGTACAACATAGGTGGAATAATGAAATTAAAGAGTTTAATCACACTCTCTCTCATAAAAATGAAATGTTATATCACATTATTCAAAATAAGTTATCACATCATTATGATGATAAATAGCATAATCGATTAATATATAATGATCCTCATGTAATATTATGTAAGAGAGGTGCTACAAGTACAGGGGTCTTTTCACAGGCCCCTGCCTGGCACCCCACATAAAGGGGAGAGCCAATTTTTTTTTATATATATACTTTGGGGTGGGGTCCGGCTACAGTGAGGGGTCGATAATGCCCCTGTGAAAAAAAAGCCCCTGTATTTGGGGAATTGCTCATTATGTAATGACCTACTAACTAGCATCAAAGATTCAACACTAACATTGAGATAGCCATTAATGTGAAATGATTAATCTAAATGTACAGACAAATTTTTTACATATTCTCACATTGTTAGGTCCCACATGATAATAAAAAATGGCCAAAAAACCCCCCCCCCCCCCCCCCCTCCCCC
>CAIGRS010186609.1:0-10232 GCA_903798395.1 Fraxinus floribunda | reverse complement strand
GTCGTCGTCGGATCATTCCCTTTATTATTGATGTTTTTCTTAGTCTGATGTCTTCCTTATGTTTCAATTTTTTCCAGCAAAACTTTGATTTCGTAAGTTATCTGATTTCAGGTTGATAGAAACTGTTCAAGGCTGAAAATTCTCATGGGTGGGTTTGATGACCATGTTGCTATTATGGGAGATTGGATGCCTCCCAGTCCTAGTCCAAGGGCCTTCTTCTCATCAATGATTGGCGATGAAGTCATGGCAAGATCAGGTACTGAATTGCATAATGAAAATAGAAGCAGGTCTCTTTTTCCGGGGCCTGAGAGGCAGATTGAATCAAGAAATGTTGATCAAAAGGATGAGACACAATCCAATGTAGTTGATGATGAAACAATCAAGTTAAATGTCCCATCGGAGCAGAAAATGAGTTCAAGTGGTGGTCTTCTGGAGAGGATGGCGGCTAGATCCGGTTTCAATGCCCCGAGGTTGAATACAGAAAGTATCCGGCCATCTGACCTTTCTCAGAACCCTGATGTTCGGTCTCCTTATCTGACAATTTCTCCCGGTCTCAGCCCAACAAGTCTTCTAGAATCTCCTGTCTTCCTCGCTAATAATTCACTGGTAAGCTTAGGAATTATAAACCTTCTGGTTAACTCTCAAGAGTATTTGTTAGGATCATTATTATGGCATGCATTCAGTTGCAAGATAGAGGGCTGCTGGATGGTAATAAGAAAGAAACAAAATTAAAAATCATGTGGATTGTACCAAGTATTGTCCAATATTGTGTACCAGACATGCCCTATGTGTTAGGACTGTGCAGGACAAAAAGTGGAACGAATAGAAGACATTTCCCTTTTGTTGTATTTTTTCAACACAGGGAAGTGGGGTGGGGGATAATTGTGTGTATTGACATTTTTTCTCAGAAGTGTTCTGAACACAAAAGTAATATGAAAGTCTATAACTTCTAATGAAAATCATTTTCTACCATATGGAAAGTGTAAAAAGAGTGGGCCAAAAACAGCTTAGACGTTACTAAGCCTATGTTCAAACATGCTCACCTCCACATTGTCTGTTTCCACTTTGATAAGTAGTAAGATTGTTTTTCATGCTTCTGATATTACTTCCTTCTACCGTAAAATTGCAGAGATGTCTCCATTGAATATCTTTGGAAAGATATTGACGAATTTTATGTGGTCCATTTTGGCATGTCAGCAATTAGTTATTTACTCGGCCTTAAATTGTCAATGAATATATTGTTTTTCTGCAGGTCCAGCCATCTCCAACAACTGGGAAATTTTCATTTCTCCCGAACAACATAGGAAACTCAATGTTGATGACAGGCAATCCCGATAAGGGCAAGGAGAATACCTCTGAAGATGTCATTGCCTCGTCATTTGCATTTCAGTCTGTCATGGAATATGATTCCTCTTTTAGTTTTTGTGCAGCGAGCAAAGTAATTATAGTCTCTTTCTCTATCTCCTTCCCTCCCCCTAAACCTATGTACATGATTTGACAGTATAGTAAATAAGCTTATATCTTCTTTTTCTTCTTTAATGCTCTCCAGCGCTATCCAATCATTCTTATCAAATGTACCATTAGGGCATGGCATGTTTTTGTTTATAGATATTTGCTTATTCGGTTTTCCTGCAAGTTCTTTAAGTTCCACTTTTTGCAAAATTACAGTTAGTTCATTTCTATTGCTTTTTTGGACCAGGAAAATCCTTCGAGTCATTCCCAATATTCAGAGAACTCACTTCTGCCTCAAAGTGTAGAACCCTTGAAAGTTCGCTCTCAAAACAGTACACTTTTTCAGCAGGTTAATCTCTCTAATTCATCTGCCAAGAACACCCACGACATGTCGCCCGAGCCAGCGTCTTTCGGTACAATTGGCGCTATGGAGCATTCTCCACCGTTTGATGAACCACAAGAGGATGATGCTGATCAAAGAAGCAACGGTGATCCCAATTTTGGCAGTGGTCCAGCTGAGGATGGTTATAATTGGAGAAAATATGGGCAGAAACAAGTAAAAGGAAGTGAATATCCTCGGAGTTATTACAAATGCACACATCCAAATTGTCCCGTCAAGAAGAAAGTGGAACGCTCTCACGAGGGTCACATTACTGAGATAATCTACAAGGGAGCCCATAATCACCCAAAACCTCCACCGAATCGCAGATCAGCTGTTGGATCCTTGAATGCACTTGGCGACATTCAGCATGACACAACTGAGCAACTAGGCACTGGTGTTAACGGTGATCCTGTCTGGTCAAACATGCAAAAAGGAACCCCTGATTGGAGGTTTGAAAATCCGGATTCAACATCAGCAGTAGCTTTGGGCCAAGAATATGGCAACGGAACTACCTCTTTTCAGGCACAAATTGGTACTCAGTTCGAGTCCGGTGATGGTGTGCAAGCGTCTTCTGCCTTCTCAAATGATGAAGAGGAAGATGATCGAGTAACACATGGCAGTGTATCATTGGGTTATGAAGGTGAAGGAGATGAATCAGAGTCAAAAAGAAGGTTTATATTTTATCCGTTTAAATGATGTATTAGAAGTCAATATGAATATAGCTTGATAACATTTTGACTCTCTGTGATAGGAAAATCGAAACTTACCCTTCGGATATGAGTGGAGCTACTAGGGCCATCCGGGAGCCTAGAGTTGTAGTTCAAACAACCAGTGAGGTTGACATCCTCGATGATGGGTATCGTTGGCGCAAATATGGGCAGAAGGTTGTTAAAGGAAATCCAAATCCAAGGTTAACGTCTTGTAATTTGTAAACTTCGAACGTAAACGATATAACTATGAAGTTATTATGAAACTGGATTTATTGGGTATTCTTGATGCAGGAGTTACTACAAGTGCACAAGTACAGGTTGCACTGTCAGGAAGCACGTTGAGAGGGCTTCGCATGACCTGAAATCGGTGATAACAACGTACGAGGGAAAACACAACCATGATGTTCCTGCAGCTCGAAACAGCAGTCATGTTAATTCTGGGGCCTCAAACACACTTCCGACCCAAGCTTCGACTGCTGCTCAGAGTCAAATACACAGGCCAGAGCCAGCTCGACTTCATAACGGCCTGGGACAGTTTGAAAGACCTTCCCTTGGCTCATTTGGCCTGCATGGGAGGCCACAGCTTGGATCTAATCCAAACTTTGGTTTTGGAATGAATCAGCCCGGGCTAGCCAATCTGGCAATGGCTGGATACGGGCCCAACCAAGGCAGGTTACCGGTACTTCCAATTCATTCGTATATAGGACATTCGCGCCCTATGAGTGATGCGGGTTTCATGCTGCCAAAAGGAGAACCGAAAGTGGAGCCCGAGCCAGATTCTGGTTTGAATGTCTCCAGTAGCTCGTCAGTGTATCATCAGATTATGAATCGATTGCCGCTCAGACCACCAATGTAAATTTTTGTCCTCTAAGAAAGTATTTGTACTTGTCTACTCTAAAAAAGTAGAGATAATAACTTATATTTAAATGGGGTTTTTCTTGGGATTGCAGCTTACTCTTCATTCTTTTATTATTTTTTCTTTATGAACTATCGAAGATATCATTTGATTTCATGTTCACCATACTTACGAGGACTATTTTTACCGAAGAATACATGAACGTGCATTTGTCTTTGTCCTGAGAAGCAAGTTTCAATATTTTCCTTTTCATTAGAATGCCAAGAAAATTTTGACAGCTTTCTGGGATACGATTGAAGATTTTGCAGATGAACATGGATTGCATTGATAGAATCTTCGGGTCCGTTTGATAGGCATATGCGAAAATGAATTCAAATTCCATGTTAATTGAAAAATAAAAATCCACCAAACCCATTGAAATTTGTTTTCCATGAAAATAAAGAAAATGTAACTTAAAAGTGGTTGTACTTTGGAATTCGATTTTTATTTTCACGTTGTAATCAAACAGTTAAAGTGGAATTCATTTTCCTCGAATGTAATATTTTCCATGAAAAATGTGACAATCAAACAAGACATTATATTAACTCAAGCAAAGTTATTATTGCATACTCGAAGTAGCAATTATTTTGGCATTTCCACTAAAATTGTTTTCACTTTCCCCTAAATAATGCATTTGATTGACTTCCAAGCAACTGAGTAAATTCCTTGTACAGTTGTACAAGACAGTGTTGTACGAAGTACAATTATATGATTTTATCCACTTAGGAACTCAAGCTTGTGGTGTGAGCATAATTTCTGTCACGTCGTTAATGGCCATTCACAATAAGCTTCTCATTATCATCTTCTTGGTCGATTGATAGTGTGTGCGCGAGCATAATTTCTGTCAAGTCATTAATGGTCCTTCAAGATAAGCTTCTCATGATCATTATCTTTGCTCGGTTGATGCTGACGCCCTGTGATTTAATTCATCTCTGCGAAAACCCGAGAAATTAATCATGAAGATTTCCAAAACATAAACAGCAAACATATACCTTAAAATTTAAATCATGAAACCAGCAGCCAGAGACACCTTAATAATTGGAAATTTTTTTTTTTTTTTGGCATTTTTGTTTAGGGAAAATTACACTGTTGTATGAACTTTTATTATAGGAAAATGCTACTTTTACATTAGCATGCACATAAGGGTGTCCATAATGGACACCCGACGGCCCCCTATTAGAGAGAGTGCCTGTGGGGCCGGCACTCCCTCCAATAGGGGAGTATGTACATGCTAATGTACAAGTTGCACAACCTTTTATTATAATAACACAATTAGTCTCCACAATGACAGACTGTCAAAATCTTCCCGACCATCATATATTAAACTTTATGGAGCCAGTTTTTTTTTTTTTTTTCAAACTGCGACAAGGGCTAAAAATTTGGAGTGTGGTATGATTTCAAGAGGGTCACATGATGATATAACGAAAATTTTGATGGTTTGTATTTGGGGACTGGTTTAAATCTTAGAATACAATAGGACTAAAAAATCGCGTGACCCAAAGCAGATAAACAGATCACAAACTATCTTTACTTGTTTCACTTTCCGGCTTATCATTGATGCACCGGGATATCATATAAATATTAATGATCTTGTAACCACAGCAGTCAACATAAAAGTAAGTTACTATAACCACAAACCAAAATGACAAAAACCTGAGAGAATTCCAGATTGAATTGTAATAAAGAAGAGCAGCAACTTTTCGTTTTCTCCCTCTTTGAGCATCTATGCCACGTTTAACCACAGGCAATTGCTTGATCCCCTTAGCCTCCATTAGTTGATTCGCAGTTACCAGATCAGTATCAGGATAACAATCAAACGCCCACGCTCTCGTAGACGATAACTTACACTACGCGTGCATATAGAAGATGTGTGACATGTACTTACCTGAAAAAGAATTCATAATCACTGAATTGCCACCACTAAAACTGGTTAGCAATAAACAAATTAATTTATTTCTACTCATCATACAACCAAACGTATACACAAACAAGAAAATGATAAAAAGTCCATTATCTCTTACATCTGGATTTGGTGTGTCACTGGTGGAAGAATAACCCATCTTCTTGTGTCGATACTGTTTGATATCACCATAAGTTAAAATTCCTTCCAAATAATCTTCTCCATCAACAACTAGAACACAATTCCATCGACCATCGTGCATGCATTTCAGAGCATCTTTTAGAGTGTGTGTCAGAGACACCTTCAAATAGTTGCTTGACATAGCCTGAGAAACCTGGTAATAGCAGGAAAGACTATTTATTTTGTCCCAGAAAATAGAACCGCCAAATAATAAATAATCAGTTCTAAACATGAAAGGTAAAAGCAAAACCTTTAGATCTTCCAGAAAAATATCTACATCCATTGGTTCGTAGTCACTGGAATTTCCTATAACCGAGAGTTCTAAATCATTCCCTTCATCAGGCTTTCTCCATACATCATCTTCAATTTTGTTTCCAATAGGCGAAAGAATGGAATAACCTCTTAACAAATCCTTTGCATCTGATGCATCCGTTTCCTGAGCTTGAGTTGCCACAGAAGGCACCCATATAGCCAATCCAACAGCTCCCTGTTGCAAAAATGCATAAAAATGAAGCAAAAACATTGTCCAAATATACATTTTAATAAAACCCTAACAATGTGTTGCTACAAAAAGTAGAAGAATATGATAATGAAGCATCAATTCATGTGTTTGATAATCAACCATCAGGGGCTACTAGCCAGTGAAAATGTAAGTTGTTCATTTGCTACAGATGACATTATAAAAGAATTACAGATTTTTAAGATCTTCGGTTAATCAGTTATCGGATCGGGAAATTTAGCAAGGGATTCAAGATACCAATATAGACACGACGGAAATTATGCAATACAACGGCACAAACTTCTACTTGACCTCTTGGATCAATTGATTTGACACTTGACCTCATACCTAAGATTTTGGGAGTGTACATTAATTTCTTATGTTGGAAAATGAATGAAAATATCATCAGTTTCAGTTTCAGCCCCTCAACCGTTCCTCTCCTTCAGTTTCAGATTTTATTCATGGAAATCAATTCATATTTCAGTTTCAGCCATTCATCATCAGTTTTACCTCTTCCTCTTCAATTCCTCTTCAATGTCTTAATGACCACACTCCTCATCTATGGGTATAAATAGAGGATCTCCTTGGTTGAAGATATACAAAACAGAAAACAAAACAAAGGAAAAAGAAATCAGGTTTCTCCTCCTTCATTTCCAGCCGACTCCGTTTTCTTCATTTTCTTCCTTTGCTAAATTTTTTGAGAGATAGACACAGCTGGTTCGTAGGTGGTTAACGTAGTGCAGCGTGGACCGACAACCGATTGTATTCTAGGAATCGAACACCGATCAAAACCTCTTGCACCCCGATGAGGCGGCGAATTCGATTTAAGGAAACCTTGTAAACACGGGCCTTCGGTTATTTGATTCTTAATTTTCCCCAACATCTTATCCATTTTGAAGTAATATGTGATATAGTATATTCAAGCAAATGGCAGATGAATAAAAATGAATAAAAAAAAATGACCTTCCATGCATCTATTAACATGACAAATCATCTAATTGGTGCATGTTCGCCACCGTAGAAAATTAGTAGCGAAACCGAGGCTAGAATCCTAAATCAGACAATTCTGCCAAAATGAGCACCAGTTAGGAAAATTGGAAAGAAAAAAACCCAGAAGAATTTAAAAATTCAAGATGATAAATGAAAATATCAGAATTGCGTACTGCTACGTTGGAAATGACCGTTTACCAGGAAAGTTTTGCATAAAGAAGGACTAGTTTAATCTTTCAAAAATATTCTATAAACTACAGGCGCTCACTGTGCATTCAATCAAACTAAGGTGCATATCAATTTGAATTGATCGTGTTAGAATCGGGCATTCAATCAAAATTAAATGGAGTTGCGTATCAATTTGATTTGACTGCATTAGAATCGAGCATTTTTTGCACAAATAAATACAAAATTGAGGGCGTGTTCGGTACAGATTAAAATTGAAAAAATAGCCGTTATAGTTGACTTTTATTAGACGTGTGGACCCAATAACAGCTATATTTTCAATTTTGATTTGAATTTTAAACACAACCGAACACGCCCTGAGTTGTGGGAACAAGTCTACCGTGAGAGGAAGCAATACCTGTAGTCTTTAGTTAGCTCAAAGAGAAGGAGAGCTGACGTCAAAGGTACTGAACAAACAGAAGCTAACGTTGCAGCCATCCCAACCTGCAGTGTGATTCAAAAGTTGCAGAATGTTACTGCACGCTCATAATGATGTGAGGAGAGGGAAAGAAAAAGGCAGCTTTTAAAAGCTAAAGAGACTATAGTTGGAATATATTACCAGTGCATAAGCCTGAGGCTGGGCAATAGAAGCATCTCCAGGAATGGCCGAATTGATCAGCCCTCCAGCACAACCCCCAAATACAGCGCCAACAGCAGCTCCAATCATCAAACTCAGAGCATAAAGGCCACCGACAAGTCCTGACCCCTTGCAAAGAGCAGAGGCCACAACTTTTGCAGAAGATAATTGAGTTAGAAGCCAGATTCCCGGAGCTGATGCAGTCTTTCCAGTATGTAAAATTTCATTAACATTAGTGAAACCCCAATATAGTATTCCGGGATACTTGAGAGCTATTAGCCCGGCTCCTAAACTGCCCAAAGCAGGGCAAACGACATCTGGAAGCCCAAGTTTTTCCTTTATCAACTGAAATGCCTCGGTAAACCAATCTACCAAGCGAGTGAAAGCCACGCTTAGCACTCCATATAACATCCCCAATATAAGGTATAAAGGTAGCTCTGTACAAAGCATAATTCAAAAATTTATTATTGATGACCAATTTCTTTCCATAGATGCAGAAACGGTTCAGGATATAGCAATTAAACATATGCTGCAGTGCATCTATTTTCTACAGTACAACAATAAACACAGAATGACTTTATTTAATGTCAAGCTAAGGAAATAAGAAAGAAGCGCGTGAGCGTTTAAACCCGCAGCATTGGAAGAAATCATAACAATGCTTGTGTTTAGAAGAAAAAGAACAGCCAATCAAGACTGAATGCTGCAGATATGTTTCAATTCCTTAAAACAAACAGGAATTGGATAAAATACCAGCAGCAGATTTCAAGTCATACGTGGGCACTGTGAAAGTCCACACATAATGCTTTAGGGCAATAAAGTGGATTATGATAAGAGACACTCTTTAACTCTTCTTATTACTTCGCATACCCATATCAGACACTTATGACCAAGGTAACGACAGATGACGGATTTGACACTTTGAGTACATGTGCATGGGGATCATATAGTATGTTCCTTTATTGGGAAATTCTTAAGAGTGACTGAGTGAGTTAAGTGCATGTGTTGTACACAAACTCCACCCAGAAATCCAAACCAACAAAAGGGCTACAAAAACTTTCTTTTCGTGTATTTCATCCAGCGGTTCCCACTCGAACAGAGCTCAAAATGCAATAGATTTACAGATTTTGTGCAGTCCTAATTGCTATTGTGACACGGATCATTGGTCATATATGCAAATTGGATACTCCCTCCGTCCCCATGTTTTGTTTTTTGACACGGATTAAAAAATCTTATTTAATATTATTGGAAAAATAATTTTTGCCAAAAACTTTCCTAGTTTACCCTCATTTAATTATTAATAATTAGCAGTAAGTTATTATTGGAAATAGTAAAGAAATAAAGGTATATTAGTAAACAAACAAAACAAAAGAAAACATTCCTAATAAAGATACAAGACTATATAATTGGAACAAGAAAATAAGGAAAATGAACCCATATAAATAGGACGAGGGAGCATAACAGAAGCTCTCTGTTGCCATACTGTGCCCCTTACTCATTTAATGGATCCATATTTATGACAACTCTAACATCCATTTTATGTAAACTTAAAAGGTCAACTTTTACATTCGTGGATGACATATCTCACCCTTTCTGAACAATAAAGGTTTGAACAGTAACTAGTATTTTCAATGCAGGTTTAGTAGTAAACATTAATTACAAGACCTGTACAGAATTTCTATTAGCCGAAATCACTAGTAAATCAATAACAATAGAGCAGATTTAATATTAGTAATCGCAAAATTTGAACAAATAAACTAACCCCTCGGTTAAAAGCAGCTACAAAAAGGCCCATAGAGACACCTAGTAGGCATCCGATGAGTAGCAACGCCCACTCCGGCGGTGCACTGTCGCCAAGAATATCATTGCCATCACCTCCGGCGCAGCCATTGCTGCTAAAACTTTCCGAAATCGGTGAAGGAGAAGAAGAAAGTCGGCGGCCGGCCCTTTCATGCCGGAGTTTGACTCTTAACCGGCGACTCGAACCCGACAGGCCGTGATCCAAACGCTTTAGAAGATCCGATGCAATGCTGTTTCTGGCATGAGTTTGGGCACTGCCGGATTCCAAATCTCGGGCGGCGTGATCATGGTACTCGCCACCCGATAACATTTCACCATCGTCTTATGAATCCATTCCAAGATTCCAAATTGGAATCTACATGCAAACACATAATAGCATATTATACAGACTTCAGGGGCGGACCCACCAAGGGTCCAGCGGGGGCGGCCGCCCCCACTGATTTTTTTTTTTTACAATTTTTTTAGCTTATATTCTATCTCGAATGCAGTCACGATCCGGTAAAACTCATGTTTTGTATGTAATCTTTTTTTCTTTCATCTTGTTACATATTCTTCAATCTCATAGAGTTGGATGGTTAAATTTCATTCCAACTTCAAAACAATTTGTCAGAAGGGCTTGGCTTTG
>CAIGRS010186608.1:0-12038 GCA_903798395.1 Fraxinus floribunda | reverse complement strand
CAGTCAAATCGAAAATCTTTATGTGAATGATCCGAAAACTTTTTCTTCACATTTGTAGGGAAACGGATAAGAGAAACGCTCAATAAAGTATAGTTATTTACAATAGGGTACTCTTAACATATATTGCACCTCGAAAGTAAGTTAAAAAATTTCATGATTGAAAATGATTTGACCTCTTAATTTGGCATGATATTTAAGAACATTGTCAACATGATGATTAGCTAACAAAACATGTCGATAATTAGTGGACAATATCTTAATGTCGATAGGAAGAATGTGTGATCGAGTAATGGTCTTAGAAAATAATATGGCGACCCGTGGAATCTTATGTAATCGAGGGAAAACAAACAAATTCAACATGTAAGTCATGTAACCTAGTAGGCATGAGATCTAGGATATTTGAAATGCCTGGCTTCGATGATATTGCTTTAGGTAACTTCTCAATTATGTCAATGTTACGTGTATCGATTACAAATGCGGTCACGATAGGGGACACAATACACTGTTCACAGCTCTCGACTTCTGTGAGTGGAGGAAAGAACTGCACTATAATCATTTAAACAAACTCCTAAAGATTTCATAACTCGTGGCAAGTAAGGTTTGATCGTGTCAACACACTTTTCAAAAAGTCTTTTCACCACACTAAATTTAATAGGAGGACCCTTCCTGTGTTTATTTTGAACACTATCCAAAAGAAGGGTAATCAAATCTAGAGGAATATTGTCACTTTCTTCCAATGTAAAGGTCATGATAGTCTCTATGGATGTAAAGACATTCCCTAAATGATTTCCATTTAAAGCTACAAAAAAGTGTTGGAACGTGTCAATTATCATACGTTCACAATCTAGGTCTAACATGATAAGACAATATTTCGCATTGGCCATAGTATCTAGTATCCTAACTGCCGTAGCATACAAATTGATGGATGTGCTCGTGAGACATGCAAATGATGATATAATCGAAGGAAAAATGTCTTGCATTATTTCATCACAGAAGGGGATCGAGTGCTGTGATGCGAAATATTTCACCAAGACAAGAAACAACTGCTACTTATATAGCAAAATCAGGATGTCTTANCATTATTTCATCACAGAAGGGGATCGAGTGCTGTGATGCGAAATATTTCACCAAGACAAGAAACAACTGCTACTTATATAGCAAAATCAGGATGTCTTAATAGTTTATTTGAGACCAATATCGTACTAAGTGTATTAATAGATGTGAGTATGGAAACAACATGCAATTGGTCCACTTGGGAAAGCAAATACTCAGTTTATTCAAGTAACGATAGAAGCTCATTAAAAGATAATGAAGATTGAAGAAGTTTCATTTCATTTATTAACAAGTGGACTCCTGACGTTTAGTATTCATGCCATAACATTTTTTTGTTTCTTTATTCTTAAAATTGACCAGCCAAAACACTAAAATAAAAGTACATGTTCAATACAATAAAATTGTTACCCACGAGACTCAAAAGAGTCCAACAATGCCCCAATCATGATTTTCTATTTGGCCCTGCTACGGTGGCAAAGCGGCAACTGAATCGTTTGAGCGACCGTCAAACAACAAAAAATCACTGCAATTAACGTTAGAAAATACTCTTTTTTCACACTTTGTTTTTTTCCACTCTTTTTTTCACACTTTTTTTTTTCAAACTAAAATAAATTACACTTTCGAATGACAATAGGGGCCCAAAATGGAGGCCCAAGTGATTATATAACAAATTCAGGCCCAAATGTGATTATATAACTAAAGTAGGGGCCCAAACTGTTGGCGTTTTCAATTTCACCCTCTTCCATGTTTCTTCCCCGTTTCTTCTCCGGCTGTGAGAGAGAGAGAGAGAAGCGGATGTAACTGGACGGGGTCAATGGTTAGCAGTTTGGGTGGATTGTTCATAGCGGCGCGCGAGGGAAAGTCGGCGAGAGACTGAGCGAGCGGCAGGCGCGAGAGAAAACTGGCGATTGAGTGTGGCTGTCGATTGGAGTTATAGTTGGTGGTGGGTGTTTACGATTTTTTTTTTTATCTGGACGTCGGTGTAGCAGCGGGCAGTTTGGGCAAAGGTTGAGGGCGACGCTGGGTGGAAGAAAAGTCGGTAGTGACTGGCTGGGTTGTGGTGGTTGCAGGAGTTACTTGGCGGTGGGTGATTATGCCGGGTGTGTGGATGATGCTGTGAAGTTGTAGCAGCTTGGTTGTGTATGTAGAAATTGAGTGTTTTGATGAAGTAGTTTCCAAGCATTAGGTAAAATATGGAACTTGTGTAAATGGATTTGGTTGGGGTAACTGGTGCGATGTATGTATTATAGAGGCCGCTGCTTTATATTGTGCAGGCAGCGACCGAAATTCAGGTGGTAAATTCATAGGATGCGGCAGAACGGTGGGTAGCGTAGATTCTGGGAAAATGACAGGAAGACGTTTCTGGATTGTAAATGAAGTATTACCCAAGTTTTAGCTCTGATACGCAGGATAAAATAGAAGGCAGCAAGAAAGGGGGAAGAACTGGAGAGGAGGGAGAAACCGGAGAAGAAACCACAGAGGGAGAAATAGGGGAGGAAAACGTTGGCCACAAGCCAAAACTTAATTTTATTCATCCATCGCCTGTCTAAATTACAATGTGAAAACCATAGAAATAGTAAAACATAACCCTATTAGAGTATTAGTGATGGGCTTGTGGCCAACCCAGTAATAAAAGCCTAATAATAAAAAGACACAAATAAAGAAAAATTCCAAAATATAAAAATGATGTCCGCATCAACTCACTTCATTTAATCTCCGTGAAAGGGGGCACTACATGCGAATGCGTGAAAAAACTCTCAACTCCAGTACAATAACAAGAAGCTACGGTGTTTTCTCAATAAACTTGGGTATTTTACCTCTCTGTTTTTCTTAGACAGCAAGATATTTGGAGAGAATATATAAGATTTCATGCATCCCCTCATAGTATGAGTCTTGCTCCATGAAGTTCCCACTTTACATAAACTATCCTTCCCATTGTTTTACACTATTTGTCTATTTTAGGATTTGGGTTTAGTTTTCTTGAAAGTATGTGAATTGCAACACGTTTTGAGGAATCTGAATATTAGAAAAATATGGCGAATTTCTTATTTGGGCCCTTATTCTATAACACTTTTACTTGAGTACTCTCTCTTGGAAAGCCATATGTTAACCTAGTTGCTGTCCCTGGCCTTGTGGAGTTCTCAATGTTTCTATCCTCAAATATTTTCCCCCAGAAATCTCTCCCACAAAATCACCATTTCAAAATTGGGCTACAATGGATTATGACGTTAACAGTTTCTTTTCCTTCTTTTTCACTAATGACTATTAATTGGCTGTAAATGTCTCTATTCATTTATATAGAATGTCTAAAGCATTGTGTTAAGTTTAAACATGTTACAAATTACTTTTACTCCAAGTGTATTTAAGTACTTGTGATGTCAAAACATATGACAGGGCAATAATTTCCTTTTTGTGCACTGTTTTATATTTGCAGCATCTAAGGTGGATCCTTTGCACCTGGAATATTTTAGCTTCTCTGGCAGGGTGATTGCCTTATCATTAATGCATAAAGTACAAATTGGCATAATCTTTGACCGTGTGTTCTTTCTGCAATTAGCTGGGGAAACTATTTCATTAGGAGATATTCAGGATGCAGATCCTTATTTGTATAGTAGCTGTAAGCAAATATTGGAGATGGATCCTGAGGCAGTTGATCAAGATGCTCTGGGTCTGACCTTTGTTCATGAAATTGATGAGCTAGGATCAAGAAAGCTTGTGGAGCTCTGCTCTGATGGGAAAAACATTACTGTAAATAGTAAAAATAGGGAACTCTATGTTGATTCTCTTATTCAGCATCGCTTCGTCAGGTCTATATCTGAACAGGTGGCCCATTTCGCTAAAGGTTTTGCCGACATTATAAGTTGCCAAAAACTCCAGAGATCCTTTTTCCGAAGCTTATATCCTGAAGATCTTGACTTGATGCTACATGGCAGTGAAAGTGCAATTTCTGTGGAGGATTGGAAAGCACATACAGAATATAGTGGCTATGAAGAAACTGATCCACAGATATCCTGGTTTTGGAAGGTACGTTGGTATTAAAATATTTTTTTGTTCGCTGTCCTTGTAGAACCTTCTGTAAACGTTCATAACTTCGTATTACTAGCCAACAGCAAAGCTTTTTACTTGCAGCTTTATGCTATGTTAATTTTTGCTCCATCTTTTCCCCTTCTAATTGGAAGGTGTGCTAGTGGAATTTTTTCTTTTGGTTTGGCCTCCCTGTCTAAAACTTTCCAAAAACGTGTATTTTTTTATTTTTTTAATATTTCCACTCGAATTAAAACATTTTTGCAATCACCTCTGCCTATGTTAATTTTTGTGTACATAGCACGTTTCAGTGAAATACGAATGACTATGTATTACTTTGTGCATGGCTATTTCTTCAGGTCTATCCGACTGCGACACATCTTTTATAATGTCTTTTTTCTATAACTCACCCTCAGTTGTTTTATCAATTTTAGTGTGATTGACTGATATGTTGACTTGGTACTAATCTTTTGTTATTCTCAAGTCATCCTTCCTCATTAATGATATAATCCGAATACCTATAACACTAATTCTTTGTGACAATGCGACGTCCCTCATGACTCCTCTATCGTCCTTGTTTCTATCAGGATTAAGAGGACATCTATTCCATTCTAGTTCAATTTAACCTAAAACCTTGCAATTTCAACTCTTCTTTTGAAATTCTAACTTACAATGTGTCGTCCTTCTAGCTTCCTTTTCTCTCTCACTATCTCCTTCCCTCTCTTAAATAAATGGAATCTATTTGTGTATTTTTCTCTCTTTGTTTTCCTTGGAGAGGTGAGGCGTAAAGCCTCCAGATAGACTAATAAATATTCAAAAGAATATAAAAGTACATAAAATCTCCTAATGAATCATGCACCATCTAAAAATCCATTATAGAACAAATTAGCAAAATTGAAAGTTTAGCTTGCAAACAACATAAAATAAATCAGTAAAAGAAAAGAAAATAACCTAAAAAGCTAAGGTCAATAATAGAATGTCCAATAAGTTCAAGACAAAAGGGCAAACAACTTATTCGTCTTGAGGCTTAACCTTGAGGTGTAAGCCTCACGGATGGCACTTAAGGGGCAGGAAAATATTGTGTCATAAACTTAAATGGTTATCTGAGACTTTGGGTTTACACCTTAATATGTGCACAATCATCCTGGTACTTGATAGATAAAAAAGAAAAAAAAAACGTAAACATTTTGGTTTATAAAAAATTGCTCAAATATTGAGGGCAAATAATTAAATGTCCAAAAAGGAGTTCATAAACAAACACACAACTCAGTCGCTTTGAAGGTTATGCAAGTAAATAGAGATGTAACACTTAATAAATAGATGCTAAGCATTGACAAAAGGCATTAAAGCTCTAGCTTCGAAATGCTAAGAAGCATGTATACTTGAAACTTATTGCGTATCCGTATTCAATATGTATTCAAGCTTGGGTATGCTTTAACACTCTTTGATACGTACTAGATGAGTGTTTTTTAATTAATTTATATTTTATTAAATTTTCAATACTTGTTGTAGGACAAGTGAAGAAAAATGATTTTGGTTTTAAACGTTTTAAAATTTATTATATTATTATTGACAATAGATGACAAAAGTTTTTTACTTAATATGTAACTATTGTTATTATTAGTAATTTATTGAAAATAGACAATATTTATTAATTAACAATTTCAAAGAAGTAAGCACATGTTTGAGCCTTATTCTCTAAAAACTCATTTTTTTCCAAACTCATTTTCAACCTCTCCTAATTAAATTATTTTGCACGAAAATCTAAAATTTTCCGTTCTTTTTAACCATACATTCTCCAAAAAAATCACTATTACAAAACTCATTTTTCATACAAAATGGGGCTCAATTTTACTTTTTTATAATAATAAAATTGTGCTGAATTTTATATTTAACTTGTGAAAAATACTTACACACACATACACACACAAGTATCCTAAGTTTTGTTAAAAAGTTGTATTTGGGTATCAGTATCGTATTTGAATTCATGCTTCTTAGTCAAAAAAATATTTGTTGAAACCCTCAAATGAGGTAGGCATCAAGGCATAAGCATTAATAGCTATTTTAAACAGTGGACACTATTACACTCGACCTTGTTACATGGAGAATCTTTTTTACTCTTAAAATCTCATTTAATGGTTTTGTTGATAAATACCAAACTTTCTATTCGGGCCAATTTCATTTATCCCTTATTTGAGCTCTATTTACCAAAAAATTATTTTTTTCAGAACTGATTTTCAACTACACATTCTCCAATAAAATAATATACCATGTAAATAAAAAAAAAATTCTTTATTTTTAACCACACATTCTCCAAAAATCACTATTCAAAAATGTATTTTTTTTTTCTCTCAAAATGGGGCTCAAACAAGGGGCAAGGGCTTAATTTTCGTCGTCTTGGTTGTTAATCTTACTTTGGGGAAGTATATTTAACATTTATATCTTAAATAGAGTTTAAACATCCCCAAGATCCACGCTATGCCTTTTATTAAATATTTTGCCAAATTAATCCATCCTTTTGTAACATTTTCACCATATAAGTAACTTTTTGATTTTGATCCTTAATGTGTTTGGTTTAGATTTCTATTTCTCGGTTCTCTTAGCCTGTTTATCTTGTAATAATTCTTTTCATCCTTGGTTCCAAGATATCTGTACAACTTCTTATACATTTCTCTTCGTGCTCCCAATTTATCCTGTCAGCTTCATGTTTAGCTACTTTGGACTCGTTAGAAACCTATGCATTTTTAGATTTCACACTTGTTCAATCTATATGAAGATCTTATCTGGATTTCCTAAATCAACCATTTGTCTTGCGTTGTTGCCACATATAATTCTATTTTCGGAGCATGGGCACTAAAGTACCATAGACTATCCTAATATAAGTCTTAACTATATGATCTCATTCCATCTGAACTTGCTTAGTTTCTCTCGAACAATATTTTGTTGAGAATTAGAAATTCTATTTCTATTCTACCGAGAGCAATCAATTAGCATAAAGAACACATAAAATTTATAGATGTTAGCCTCAACGTGAGATTTCGTCTTATTCCTCCCTGCAATAATTCACTATGATGAAAAGAAGTTTATAAGAAAAGATCACAAACCCATCTTCCCTAACCTCTCGCTTTTATGATGGTAACATAAAAACCTAATGACAACTTATTTATAAGACAAATTAGGACAAAATCAAAATTTATAAGGACACAAATTCCTAAACCAGAAATTTCCTTCCAACTCCTATGGTGATCTCACCATAGAGATCGATCCGCTTACTGACTTCGCACAACGACAACAATTAGGCTCCACAACTTAACATATTTTAATTTTGATTCAATGACTAGCTATCTTGTTTAACACTTTTCCTTGTCTTTTATAGCAAAGTTTGTATCTTCTATTAATGGTTTGACTGCCACGGCCTAGTTCGAATAATCTCATTGATAATAATTATAACTATTTCTTTATTTAAAAGAAAATATAATCCAAAAGTAAATCTATACTACTAGGGTTCAATATTATTGACACTAATAGTTAACAAATTGCATACAGATTTTCACGTTATATGTAGAATTTATGGTATGACGTGTTTAGTTAAAAAATAAAATTGATAGTTGCTCTTTTCCATTGTCATTTGCATTTTGTCTAGCTATTGTTGGAGGACATTTTTTTATCTGACCATCTTATTTACCTCAACAATATTTGTCCTCTTCAATTGTCGAAACAAGAATTACATTTAGTTTTGTAGGTCTAGAGATAGTCTTTATCTGGTAAATGCATTTTCCTGGTACAGTTGATTTGAACAATTGGTTAGCCAAGTTTTTCATACAAGTGCCGAGGGATATGGAAATTTTGGATAATAAGAACAAATATTTAGATTATAAGACATTGCAAAGCACATCAAGTGAGGTTCCTGCACTGTTATGAATGTGAGTTGAGTAAAATTAGTCGAAGAAAATAGAATTAGAGTAGGAACTTGGATCATAGAGACATATGGCGCAAAATGTTGCAAGAGATGTGATATTTGGGAGTCTCATGTAAAAGCATGTGAGAAGTTGAGTGCACAAGGATGAAAATCAAATAATTTTATTTAGTACCAACAGGGAGAAGATGGAATTATTTATAGATTATTGAAGAGGACTAGACTGTCATTTGACATATTGTAGATTTTGGGGAACATTAAAATCCTACTAACTATAGGAAATAAATCTGTCTTAAAATTGAACAAGGAGGATGAAGACTTGAAAAGCAATTGGGCCATATGAAATCTTATTCTAGGTGAGGTAGGTATTTATGTTTGATGGAATTATATAATAAGATCTTAAAATGTTAACAGATGCTTAATGAATGAACAAAAAATGTTAGAGAAGGGGGCTTTCAAGGCCGTATAAATTATAGACATGTTAAGCTCATGGGTTATGGAATGAAATTTTAGTTGAGGGAAATTATTTTGTAACTGGGAGGCGTTAAACAATTAATTTGTTGTTTTGTTGAGAAAATGTGATATGGAATCATCTACCAACTTCAGAAATTTGATGATGAAGTAACAGAGAAAAGAAACAGGACTTGTACGTGGACTTTGTTGATTCAAAAAGAGAAGATGATAGGGTTCCTAAGGAAGTGTGAGAGAAAAAAATGATATTTACTATGGATGCTAATATCCTTAAGGAAACTTACAAGAGAATGACCGTAGGTCAAAGAAGATGAGGGTTCTATGAATAAGAAGCTGCAGATGGAGCAATAATTCAGATGAAGAGATACTACATTAATAGAAAAATGTTGGACCTGCACAAATATGAAGAAAAAACCTAGAATGAAGGGACCAACTTTTCTTTGGCCTATCACTCAGCTTTATTTATCTCCATTTTTATCCTATTTCAGCCATATCATCTTTAGCTATTGAGTGTCTGAATAAGGTCTTTAGACACCAAGTGAGGCTATGAAAAGTTATCTAAATAATCTATTAGCACTCGGATTTACTTATCTATTAAAGTACAATTTGATTAAGATTTGGATGGAAAATAGCCACTTCAGAACTTTATTACAGAAAAACATAATTGCCTTTTATGTCTTTTGACAGTTCTACTCAAGTAACTGTACAACGAACATAGAAATACTTGCAAGTACAGTCAGTTTGTCCAAACATGCACCCTCAAAAAACTAAAATTGCTTATTTACTTGCAAATGAACTTGTAAACTTTTTAAGCTTACCTAAACATTCTACTTTCGATGTTCACAGTAGAGATGCTTTCATGTAAAAACTAGTTGATGTGTAGTTTCTTCAAAAAAGAAAATTTACGAGACAACACTAGATGGGACAATTGACAAATTTTATTGCATGCCACTCTTTCTAATCATGCCCAATTCTATCTAGTCCATCATATCAAACATAGTCTTGCAATTCATAGAAGGACTACATATTTGAAAGGAGATGTCTCCTCTTTCAAGCCTAAGACAGAAGAAACAGTGTTTCCTTAGAAGTTATAACTAACCTTGTGTATTTTGAGCTTCTTTCCATACGTTCTTAAAATATATTTGATGAAAGGGGGAAGTACTAATTTTCTATGGTGTCTTCCTATGACATATAACAGTCCATGTTCCTGAATACTACTATTTTGTTTTAACATTAGCTGATGAGTTTTCATGATTTCCAAGACGAAGCAATTCTTGGTCAGACATCTTATGAACAATTTCTTCATCATTTGGATTAATTGGTATATGTGTGCTCTTCTAGAATTTCAGAATCAAAGGATAGAAATGTGTTCTAGAACTTTTGAATTGAAGCACTGCAATATTGGATTCTCTGAATTTCCCCAATATGGGTGAAGTGCCCAAACTTTTGTTGTGCTTGGAGTTGTATGAATCTATCCTTCTAATTTTACTAAATTTTACCCTTCCAGATTGTTGGGCGAATGTCGAAAGAGCAGAAAAAAGTTCTCTTCTTCTTCTGGACCTCAATAAAATATCTACCTGTTGAAGGCTTTGGTGGTCTGGGTTCTCGCCTTTACATCTATAAGTCGTCCGAGTCTTCCAATCGCCTACCATCTTCTCACACATGCTTCTACAGGTTATGTTTCCCAGCTTATCCTTCCATGTCAATCTTGCGAAATCGACTTCGTGTCATTACTCAGGAGCATGTAGGTTGCAGCTTTGGTACTTGGTGACAAACTCGCTGCAATTGTGGACAGTGCTTTCTGTTGCACATAAAAGATGTGCATTCAGGCTGTAGTGTACATAATACTGGCAACTCTAATCTGTTTTGGAGCTAAACCATGTAATTAAGGTGTGTTGTCATTGTGTTCTCTTTAATGAAGATTATAGCTTTTGGTGTCCCTTGTCAAATGTTGATAAGTTAGTTAATAAAAAGTCAAGAATTATGAGAGTTACCTTGCGTTTTGGAATTCCTTTTTCTTTAAATGTGAAATGCTGATCCTTCTCCCCCATGCTTTGTAATGTTAAATGTTCATTTTTTTATTTTTGGGTGGTTGTATACTTACATTACGTATGATCACTATGAGAATGATACCTTTTTGAGGCGTATTTATTTGAAAATCGAGATTGGCCATGAAGGAATTGCCCGAGTGCCGAGTTGGATCATAGACTGAACGGATGAACACACTAATTTTACTGAAAGGTGTCTCTTTATAATCTTGAGAAATTTTCATCGTTAGAGAACAAAAGAATTGCTTATATCCATCATTCTGGAGTGGATAACCCTTTTTGCCTCAAACCTTCAAGTAGCCAGTTTTCAGCCATTTGCCGCTGTCAGAATCATTTCCTCACGCTGTCTGGACTCTTACCTGGGAACCAAAGACCGAGATTATGGCAACAATCCGTAATTAGGTGCAGAATGTGAATGGATCCGGCGCAATGCTTAGGGGTGTTAAATGGGTTGGCCAAGTCGCTCTGTTTGTGCTACCAACTTGCCCCTTGGTGGCAAGCCGAGCGGCACGTCAATTTTTATTTTTTTAACTTAAAATTGAATTTTTACCACCTATGAATTGACTCGCTAGCGGTTGATGAGTCGATGAACGCTACTTCCGGTGATCTGGGATAGGGGAGGGAAGGTTCCCACAAGGATGTATTACTCGTTAAAAAGAAAGAAAATAAACTATCAAGTAAAAATAATTTATATTATGTTCTACAAATCTAAGGATCAACATTCCATCAGAAAGCTATACTCAGGTAAACACTTCATTATGCATCATGATATAGTGATTTGGACCCAATATACTAATATTATTTCTGCATTGAAACCCCAATACAAAATACTAAAATAACAAACTGAAAGAAACAATAGAAAATGAACTTAATTATCCAACTTTACCGTGCTGGATAAAAGAACCAAAATGCTGCAAAACCTTCTCTTGTACCACCTTGCGTAATTATATTCTTCACTCCTCTTTTGCGGTCGGCGCCACAGCTTCGGCCGGTTTCTCCTCCTCGGTTGCCGGTGCATCAGTGCATTTGGGAGCTTCTTCTTTGGTCTCCTCGACAACAGCCTCCTTTGGAGCTTCAGCTTCTATTTTCTCTTCCACCGGCTCTTTGGGTGTAACTTCTTTGGTCTCATCTTCTGCCACGGTCTCTTCTATTGCAACCTCCTTAGTCTCGGCTACAGGGGCAACAGGTTCCTCAGCTGGTGGTGCAGCCACCTCCTCTTTGGGTGCTTGCTCTTGTTTCTCTGTCACCACCTCGAGAGCTGGTGGTGCAGCCACCTCTTCTTCGGTTACTTTTTTTTCTTCCTCAGTCACAACCTCGGCTGCTGGTGCTGCGGTCACCTCTTCTCCGGTTGCTTTCACTAGTTCCTCGGCTACAGCTGGTGGTGCTGCCACCTCTTCTTCTTTTGAGGCCTCTACAACGGTCTTCACCTCCTCAGTTTTAACAGTGTCTGCTACTGGTGTTGGAACTGACACAACCTATTGAAAGCAGAATTTTTAATCTTGAGATAATAGAAATACTGATAAAAA